>MU224242.1:831472-893561 GCA_018584345.1 Thuja plicata
CTCACCGCTCAGCGGCCCCCGCCGCCCAGCCTCCCCTGCCGCTCCGGCCCGCCGCCACCGGCCCCCGCCCCCTCTACGCCCCCGCGCTGCTCCTCTTCCGGCCGCGCGCCGCTCGGGCTCCGCCCGGCAGAATTTTAAACCCGCAGGTTTTTTTTGCATTGCCGCCGGTCATATGGCAGACCAGGGGCTTCAGCCCAGCCCCCGACGTGTGCCATGTGCCCAGGGGCCCCTTTTTTTTAGCCCCTGGGGCTTAAAACCAGGCCTTTAGGGCATTTTTGAGCCCTTTTCACCTTTTTGGCTCTATCTGGAGCATACGGAGGCCTTTTTTGGACTTCGTTATATTGTCGGAAAGCTCTTTCCAAGCTCTTTCTGGCTATGGTGATTAGGATTTTTGGGTCTGCTATTTTGATAGCATTTTTTTCTGTTGAAGTCTGATATGTGTTTTTGCCTTCCGGGGGTCATATCTGGCTCATTCGGACTCCTTTTTTGGCAAACCAGATATCATCGGAAAGCTAGTTCAGTGAACTATTCAGTTGCAGTTGTCTTTTTTTCAGATTCTGCTCCAGGTTTTCTCTCCTCTGAGTTTGGAAGTTTATGCACTCTGGTGGATTGCTTGGGTCTACAGGTCCTGGAATCTCTTCTACTGTACTTCTGGCTCACTCTCTTTCTGAATTTTGAGATTGTATGCTTCTTTTGATGCATATTTATTCTGTAAATGCACTAAGCTAAAGTGCCTACTTCTGTATATCTGGGATCTTGTACACCTTGTATGGTTTTAGTACTTTCTCTCTGTTATAAAGTGCCATGGGGGGTTATGATGATTATGTCATTTTAGGCGCATCCACCTTTGTCAAGTGAGCGTACCTTCCATGAAATTATCCCATGCTATATGTCAGTGACACCGCCCTTTATCCTGTGTTTGTACTTCTTTTGCACTATTGGTGTTCCTGGTTCTTTCTTCTGCAGATGTTTCTGGCATTGCATTTCAGTGTTCCTGTCACCTCTCCCAGTTCAGCATTATGGGGGGGTTCACCTGTTGGTTCTATTGCTTCCTGGTTCGATTGATCAACTCTTCAGACATTGTCTTCTCTACCTAGTCATGCACTTCAGTGGGGTTTCCAGTAGTCTCTTTTGACAGAGTTTTCAGCTTCATGCTTCGGAGATGCTTCTTGCTCATTCTTGTTCCACTCTCTGGGACTTTCCCTAGATTGAAGGCTTAGTTTCCTTCATCTAGTTTATTTTCTTGTACTTGGGTACCTGATCAGGCCTTGTTGCCGGGACCCATCTTTCCTGCTTTCTGCAATAGTTTCCTAGGTTTTGCTTCTCCCTAAGCTTATCTTAAGGGGGGGTGTTAGAGTAATAGTCTATCGGGTTATTAATTAAATCATTATGATCTAATTACTAACTCACCTATTCACTCTAGTTGCTTAAGCTAACCTTAGGTTTTCCCTTTTAGGGTTTCGTGATTCCTTTTATAAGGATTCACCTCTTAGTTTTCATTACGAATTTCTTTTACATCACATTGTAATCTAGAAACATATCATTAATATATTATTTTCTGTTGCATACAATGTCTCCTCTGGCTTTTTGGCCTCCATAGTTTCTCTTCTGTCTTCTGTATCTTGTTTCTTCTTGTGACAGATGTGCATGCAGGTGTTCTTGGGAGATTAGCTTTCAGCCTAATCTAATATTGTTTGTGTACTTTTCCTTTGAGGACATTAGTTAGCCACCCTGGTTCTCTTTTCTAAAGGATTTTATCTTGGAATTCCTTTGGCTAACATGGTTTGTCTCTTCTACCAAGAATCTACCCTTTTCTTTCAGAAGCTTCTCTTTGTGAGAAGCGTCGGTCTTTTGGGTTCCCTAGTTTTACCTTCACTTTGAATGTGATGTTTCTTTCTATTAAATAAAGATTCTGATTGTTTCTTTTGCACGCAGGAGTCATTATTTCGATGTTTGTTCAAGCATTTTGCAAAAGTAACTAGTCAAAGATGGCATGATCGAGAGACTCTATATCTCAATGGATAAGTCAATGGTTTGCAAAACAAGAAGATTCTATATTTTGTACCCTTGCAGGAAAGTTTCCCCAAGAGTTTCCTAGAACTATGAATTAGAAATTCACCATTCCACAAAGTTAGAATTTGTCTTCTTCTTTCTTTTCTCTTTGCGTTAATATTTTTTGAAAAATGTGTGTGCTCACTACCTATCAGCATGACATGTATTTTGAATCGGGTTTCCTTCCCTCGTTGTTGTGTGTCGCACTTATTTTTCATGTGTCAGCCTTGAGTGTACCCGCAATACCTTTTGTTGGTGGGCACGAGCATTTTCAAAATAAATACACAAAGGCTAAATGTGGCTCTCTCACGGGTTTCAAAAGACATTTGTCTTTCGCTTCAAAGGAAGCCTCGTGCTCATTTTTCGTGTGTCCCACTGGTAGCCTTTGCTTTGTGTGCCACGCGGCTCTCTCGAAGGAGTTTGGGAAGTTTCACCTCTCCTTCTATAGGAATCTAGCGCTTGAAGGCTGCGTGTCTATCCTCAGCTAAGCTAAAAGCATACATGTACTCCACATCTACGTGTTTGATTCTCACGTATTTCAGTATATTCTCCAGTTTCCATTCAGTGTGATTTTCAAAATTTGTTGCACTATTTTGTGAGAAGTAGTGGTTGCAGAGCATGATATGTGATTTTTTTCTTGTAATGGATCGGCGTGGGATAGATGTTAGTTTCTTGTGATGTTGATCAAGACCGCTCTCTCCTGATTGTGCAGAGTGTGGCACATGACATTTTTTTATAACCGCTTTCTATTTTGGAGAGCAGAATCGTGCCTTAACCTTAATAGGGGCGGGTTTTTGTAAAATAAAATATCCTTTTAGCTTCAGGGAAAGACTTAAGACCTATTTTTTGACAAATAGAATAGGATTCTTGCAAATATTTCTTTTGAAAAGATTTTTGTAAGCCTCAAACTATAATGTGCAACTTTAATTCTCAATACAAATTGACCGTGCTTTTAGCTCTTTGATTTTGGATTTTCAGTGGTCATGAAAGTTTCTGTGTTGGTTAAAAGTAATAACAAACTTTAGTGCATCTATGTTTAAGATTTTCTAAATAGATTATACCTTAGGCTTCTTTGTTATGTGAGTGTAATATATGGTTCAATATATGTAATTTGATTGTGGTTTATTACATTTCTGTAACTATTCCTGAGATCTATGAGTTGTAAAGCTGCCTTGATGTTTCATCTGTTGAAATAGCCTGTGCATGTTAGGTTTAAAGTATTCCAAAAGCTTTGTAGTTTTAAAGTGTTCCAAAAGGTTTGCACATCGCTTCAAAGGTCTTTAGCTTCCTTCTTCCCTTTCTCCTAAAGCATGAAATGAAGAGCCGACTTCTAAAATCTCGGTGGTCATTTCACAGGGTGCATTTTGTCCCACCCCTATGAAGCTTCTGGACTTTCCTACCTTAGGCGGGAGCTTGATTAGGGATCAACAAAGAGCATACTAAAAATTTCAAGATTCATTAATATATGTGCCCTAGAAATAGGTCAAATTCCTATTTACCTCCCAAATCTAAGAAGGTGCTTGTAGATATAAAGCTTTGAGACGATGTTTAGACTCATTGAAGGAATCAAACTCCCAGGATCACCTGTATAAAAAAAATAAACTTCAACAAGAGAGGAATGTAAGAGCATAAATTTGTAATAAAGGATGGAAAACATATTAGAATAATTTGATTAATGATGTACACATACAATCTATGCAATACAATGTATGTGCATATGAGATCTTGTTTATATAAATAAGATTAAGAGATATGACTAACAGCTAGGATGATGACAAGTGTCTTAATCTTGTGTCATATTTTTTTTTAGACTGCAAGAATCGGGTATAGCACCCCATATAAACTGGAATGCATCAGGTAAACATTTTAACATGACCAACGATGCTGGCGCAACACATTCTTTGGTACCACATGGGCTAGGGGGAGACTAGGCGTCATGACCTCATGCTTTACCACAAGAAGCTCTCGCTAATCAAACTAGGCCCCCAACCCTAATCACATGTCATGTGACTAGTGATGAGATAGGATAAGATCACACAAAACCTAATCAATTTTAGAGATTTTTATATCTCTCTAAATAAATATAGCATGTGAACATGTGTGAAAAATCCTAATTAGAAGCTGGTTAGGTAACGTACTTTGTTCACACTATAAAGAGGGGCAATGAATAAGAAAGACCCATGATCACACCAATGAAAGAAGAATATCTAAAGCTACGTTAATTACAAGACTTGGTGGGTGCTAAAAAGGTAATTCTTCTTGAGGATGAAGTGTTATAGTAGAAGCATAAAGAAACCAAAATTAAATGACAAGACTGTTGACAAGTGAGACTGAAAGGATATACCATCAAATATACCAATGGTACTCCAAGGAGAATGTGGGGAAACTATTTTATTACTTAGTGTCCTAATAAGATTGTGTGGGACTATTTACATCTCTAAAAGTTGAAGAGTGATCCATAAAGGATTCAAAAGAGTTATAGAATGAAAACTATGAGTTCTTTTCTTAAATTCAATTAGTACAAGTAACTATTATTTTGTGATAATCAAAACCACTAGTAGTCATCAAGTGGTAGCTATAAGAATGCTAGTAGAAAAAATAGAACTTTCTAAATAAAACTCAACTATCATTGTAGATAAATCACCACTACTATGTCGATCTTGAAAATGAAGTGGTCATAAAACCATAAGTGAACTTTGGTGAATCTAGTTATCAAAGGTAAACAAATTGATAAAATGTAAGTAAATAGTAGGGTGGAAAATAGTCACAAATTTTGGTGTTTTGATTTTACATGGGATGCTTCTAGTGTATGAGAGGTCTATCCAAAGACATAAATAAGAGTTAGAAAGCTAAAAGAGAAGTTATGTGAGGTTGTAAATGCTTCTATTCATATAATAGTAATAAGAAAATTAAGTCTTATTTCTTTAAGAGACATGCCAAAGAATAAGAGGATCAATTTTTATTGTAATCTCTCTTTGCATTTGGTTTTCCAAATTAATGGACAAGGTAGATATGTTGGCATTAAACACTTATTTTTTTCTCTATTAATGGAGGTTTACAAAGCATACAAATGTGAGTATTGTCATTTCATATGACGTTACACTCATTTTTTCTAACGGTGTGTGAAATCAAAATTGAATAAAAAATTCAAAGGGCATTAGAAGAATTCAAAATTGAACAAAAAATAATTTATTGTGGTTTCTAATTTTCTCACTAATTTCTTATCAAAATTATAGATTAGTGATGACTAACTTTGCAAAAGTGTAAGCCTCTAGGAACAAATAAACGAATTTGAGTTTGGAAGACTAGGTTCTATCACATGGTCCAGTCAAAGGTATAGAAAATAAAGGTGATCAATAATCATAAAAGAATGACAGATATTGAATACAAATCAATATATACAAAAGAAAGACCAATTCAAATACCATAACAGTACTCTTGTGATGTGTACAAAATGATATAAAAATACAAGTGTTAGAAGCATGGTTACTAAAGATGTTATAGCTTTGTAGAGCAAAACATTACTTTTAGGGCATGTACATATGGCATGTTATAGAGTACCATTTCATTGGAATAGAAATGCTCACAAATGAAGATTTCATGTCACATCTAATTTGGTGCATCAAAGATATTTTGTTGGTTGTATGATATGGAAAATTGTTTCAAATCAAGACAAGAAACAACAACTTTATGTAATGGAAAACACACCTAATAATGATTGCTTAATGGGAGAGATTCCCTAGTGTAAGTCATGACTATTATCCTCGTTAATGGCTTTATTTGAGAATAATCAAACGCGTCAAAGACACGTTAAAAAAAGCCATTATTCGTGGTTGATTGATGTTAAGCAGCAGAAATTAGATATTAAAAGTAAGTGTTATCTAGAGAATATTTTACATGTGTTCCAACACAATTCATGCATCTTTCACATTGAATATTTTTAGACCAATGTGTTCAACACAACTCATACCCTTTTCAAAAGTACAACACGTGGAATATTATAAAGGCAATGAATTTTATAATAATTATGCAAAAGTTTACATTATGAGAAATATCTATAAAGCAATGGGTTGGTTGATGATCAATTTTACTATTTCTAATGACATAATCTACTAACTAAATTGTATGACTTTTAGTGTTTTTTCTACAATAAACTATTCATGGGCACATAAATGATGAGACTTCATTTTCATGAAGATTGGGAATGTTGTTTTATCTAGACAAGTAGTTTGATTATACATTGGGAATGATTGATTTATCAAGAAAACTATTATTATTATTATTATTATATTATTAAGGTTTCTTTTTGGAAAGATTGATTTATGAAAGACAACAAACATTATTATATTATTAAGGTGCTTGGGAATGACAGATATATGAAGACAAGAAGTATCATTATATAATGAAGGTCCCAGTGTATATTTCTTGTCCCTGCACTTACATGTTTAGGTGCGAGTTAAATAGATTCACCTTACAAATGTACGAATTTAGTATTTTAACTTCAGGTTTATATATTTTCATTCAAATAATGAAAGTTAGTTGATTTATTTATAGAATTTTAAATTTTTTTTTTTTTATGAAATTTGTATAGTTTTCTTTATAAATTTATTATGATTCTTATATTACTTTTTTTTTTGTTTTTAACTGGTTTTCTTATTTTATTTTTTCAATTAATGTTGTTGATATAAAGAAAAGCTTTAAAAAAGTCATATTTCTAATTTGAAAGCTAGTCTCTTAAGATATCTTTTAGTTTACAATATTTTAAGACCCACAACATGGAACCACAATGTTACCTTATATTCATTACATGGTAAAAAGGTCGTCTAGAATGACTAGTGTTGAGATGAGACCTACATTTGACTCACTTTACATAATGACGAAAAATCCATGTGACAAATTAAGTTTCTAGAATATCATAGCTTCACTTTCTCCAACATTTGCCTCGACTGTCACAAAGTCCCAAGATCCAAACACTAACTTGTTCTCACCTCAATATAATTAAGCTTTCTTCAATTCTAGAATATTCCTCTCAATATAGTCATCCATTCCACTCTATTTAGATTTTAAAAAATGCTTAACATCAATCTGTTGATAATGGAGCTTGTAGCTAATAACCATCCTTAAGATAAGCACAACATCACAAAACTAAGAGGAGTGTCCATCCAACAACTTGGTCAAAAATATTATTGAGTGTTCAAGAGTTTGTTTTAATTTAAAAAATAATTTTAGAATGTTTTAGGGTGTTTTAGAATAGTACATAGATGATTACAAAGGGTGAGAAACTAGAAATGGTGAAATTCTTAGTTCTCATAAGCAACAAAAATAATCATTGGTGTGTTAGGAAAATGTGTCTCAACCTTGCATTAAAATGTGGTTAATAGTTTTAGTAAGGTTTTTGTTTGAGCACAAATTTTCCCTATTCTTTCTCTGAAGTTTTGATTGGGCTAGATAAGCATGCCAATAAATTTTCATTGCAAGATCATGAATAGTTTTGAAGATATTAATTTCTTCATTTGGAACTTGTCAAAAAAATAATGAATTCAATTTTGAAGGCTTCAGAGGCTCTAAAATAAACCAAAAATGTGGCTAAACGGTGTTGTAGTTTTAAAGGTGATAGAGCATGTCCCAATATTTCTAACACTTCAAATGGTTCATCAATCAAACACCCAATTCAAAAGTTACGACCTTTGAAAGTTGGGTTTGTCGAAATAGGAAATGTAAAAATATGTTGAACACATAAATTGGCCATAAATGGGAGTTACACGGGTTGGTGTGTGTACTGACACATCATAGGGCATCTTTGATTGGAGATAAGATTGGCACTGCTTTATAAGTGGTTTTTGGCTCATGGTTTTGTAATCTCATTTGACAGTTTCTTGTATTGTATCTCGTATATATATTAGGTGGGTTAGATGGACTGTATGTGTAACAATATTATAACTATCCACTTACATCCAGATATCTGGTTGGGGATACTCCTAAGAGAATATTGTTCTACAAGTATATTGTAATTTGTTATTGATGTCTTACTAATATATTGGGCAAATTTTGGAGTGTGGGCTCTTTCTCCCAAAAGGATTTTACCCACATAATTCATTATGTTGTGGTATGAATTTTATTAATATCCCCTTTTCATCAGCTCTTAACATACTCCTATCTGTATCCATCAATGTCATGTTCATCCTTAATAGGAAACTTCATTCTACTACAAAGAATACAAAGTTATCTTTTGTAGATGAATGCTAGAATCTTTACAAAACCTATAAGAATCATTAGAGAAAAATTCACTACCATTACCAGTCCTTAAACCTTTTATCTTCCTTCTAGTATGCATTTCAACCATTTCTTTAAATTATTTAAATCTTCTAAAAACATTAGCTTTACTCTTTGTAAAATATACACATGTCCATAAAATTACAAAACCATTGGCAAGGAGAATGGTTTTGTTATTAACTTCTTGCAACCTAATTAGCAACTCTCCTACATCTGCTCTTGTTTATAAAATACCTATGGAGGCATGGTCGGGTCATAATCCTTCATCAAGACATCTTAGAGATTTTGGCTGTGAGGCATATTCGTATGTACCAAAGGATAAGAAAACAAGGTTAGAGAACAAGGCTGTGAAATATATCTTCATTAGTTACATTCATGGTGAGAATGGATACAAGCTTTGGGAACTTTCTTCATAGAAGGAAATGCATAGTAGAAGTATTACTTTTACAGAAACTAAGCCTTCTTTTTATTACATTGTAAATAGATTATTTTTTGTGTAATAGAGTTAAATTTTTATTTCATAGTAAAAAACTAAACAAGATAATTTATGAATGAACTATCACCCTCAACAAAAATTGTAGAAAACCTCAATAGGTCTTGGATGTGTGCAATGATTTGAAATATTATTTATTTTTGAAACATTTTTTGGATTAAGAAGGGATCAAGGGTGACCAGGTTCATAAAAATTAGAACTTAGAAGAATAGACAACAAGCAAAGGGTCACTATAGAATATATTGATAAGTTATGAGGTACCAACATGGGTATTATTCGCAGAGAGACTCTCTGGGAAAATAACCCTAGAAAGGGTTGTCTAGCCACTATAAAGTCTACATCAAACTTAGTTAGAAACTAGAACTACATATTGTAATAAGGAAAATATGGATAGGGTTTAGAAAAAAGGAGATTTTCTCATAAAAGTGTCCCTATGCACATATTATCCACCTTACATTTAATTGTAATGATAAGGGGTGTAAATCTAGAAACATTTGCAAAGAATAATGGAATAAAATACTTACCTCTGAAAAAGAATCTTCTAAAAACCATGTTTTCATTCAAGCCATTGCTCCTATTAAAGTGTTAGCAATGAATTTAACGTGGGGGCATACGCTCTACTCACTTTTTACACACACACACACATTCAAAATATTTTCAAAAACTTAAAACCTTTTCCCTTTATGGATTAAAGATTAATCCTTAAAGCATGGATATTTTACTTTATAGGATCTCTTGATCCCTCCAATTTAAATTTATACGGATCTCGTGATCCCTCTAGTTTCCGTTTACAATGTTTTGATCCCTTAAGGTCGAAAGGTGTCCTTAATACTGGATCTCCTTGATGGGTTGACTAGTGAGTAGCCACATTCACTAGGCGATTCAACAACATCTTTCCAGTTGCACTGTTTCCTTGTGTGGTCCACAATGGGACATAAGTTCTTATTGGGCGAGGTAATCACACCCTCTCTCTTTTTCTCGTTAACTGGTGATGTCTCTCTTATCATGATCTTAGGGTTGATAAAGACTTCAAAGTCTCTTAGGGTCTTGAGGATTCCTTTGTCCCTTTTGATTCCAATAAGATTATCTGTTCTTTATGATCTCCTTTACCAAGAGTTTGCGTCGAGTTCATACTCTTGCTAAAGTGGGGGCTAAATGTATAGTCATAAAATGGAAGCACTTCCATGGTAGATTGGTTTAGCCTTCCGAGTAAGTGGTTTGGGGTCATGTCAAGTGCCTTCAATGGGTCCCTGACTTGGATCTATCTTTTTCCCCCTGTTTTGCCCCATTTCTACTTTTTCCATCTTATTTATGACACTCCAGACTGCAAAACTGGGAATTTGACCTCAGGGTCAAGGTCGACCTTTTTGGGTCAAGGTCGACCTCGACCATGACCTAGGTCAGAATCAACCTTTTTTGACCTAGGGTTCAAATTCAAGATTTCCAGGGTTTCCAGATGTCAAGCTTTGGAAAGAGTTAATTCCCTCTTCTGGGTCGGCTGTTTCAGTCTTCAGAACAACAAATCTTAACTTATATTTAATATAGGTCCTCTTCTAGGGGTATATGTCTAATTTGAATTTAATTCTCATATGTAGGCATCTCTAGAAGATTGTGCCCCTAGTTTCCTATATAAGGAAGCTTTCTCCTCTCATTTTCTCTAACCATGATCATAAACTTTCAAAAGACTTAAAGAGTGAAATCCAAAGGTGAAGAAGAAATAGTTTTTAGCAAGCCAAGTAGTCATTGAAGCATTCATCCATTCTAAAGCATTCATGTACTTCTTAATAACTCAATTCATCAAGAAGATCCATTGGTGGCCATTGAAGGATTCAAGCTCCATGGAGCCCTCTTGTTGAAGGTTTCTCTATCCACATTCCTCCAAGCCTCTTCCTATTCAAAGATCCATTCAAGATTGGTGTTGAACATCTATAAGAAATTTATTTGAGACATCCTACATTTTACATTCTATATTCTACATTCTACATCTATTTGGTGCATGCATACTTGTGGATCCACAGATTCGAATCCACCATAAGGGCTTCTATAAGAAAGCTAAATTTGTTCATTTACTTTGTTTTACTTATGCAATTTGAATTATAGTTTGAGGATAATTCCTAAACTGGGGTTTGACCAAGGCAAACCCCTCCCCTCCAACAAACAAATCCATTTTTCTTGCAGGTATAGGTTCAAAACAACATATTGGAGTGCAGATTCGGATACCCTTTTGGGAAAAATTTCAGGATCCAGAAACAGATTTCCTATCAGAGACTTTTTAGGTCAATTCTACCCTAGGTCAGAATCAAAAATTCTAGGTCAATGGTGACATTGACTTGAGGGTCAAAATCGGAACTATGTGAGAACGGAAAAATATTTTTGGGTTTTGTTCATCTCTGCGTTTTTGTTCTAGATTCGGTCTCATATTTTCTAGAAACTGGGTGTAGACCCCAAAAAACAACATTCTTAAGATCTACAATATTTCAAGGTTAGTACTTTTCTCCTATTCATTTCAATTAAAGTTTTTAATCTTTCTAAACCTATCACACATTCAAATCTATAAATGGGTATTTAAGATCTTCCTCTTTTCTCTTATTTCCAAATAATTAATTCATTTATGCATTGATCCTTCTTTTGGGGTTAATCAATTTGGATCCTTCATTTGTGTGTCTAAGGATAAAAGGAGAGCATCTATTTACCCCCTACATTTCAAATACATCTACTTCATATATAAAACATTTTTAAATGTAACATTTCTTATGTTAAGTAATATTTTATATGTTACATTTTGGTGAACCCGCGATAGACAACTCTTTCTTTTTGGTGTTAGATTTACATCTTTTATGTTAGATCTTGCATGCATATTAGATTAGCTTTCTTTTATGTTCTTGTATTTACATTTCAAAAATTAAAAAATCAAAATCTTGTGTTTCCTAAATTAGTTCATTTGCATTGCATTAGTGTATGAGCTTTACCACTTCTAGTCCTACTTATAGTATCCCGGTTAGAAGAAGTCGTAGAATTATTGGTTCCTTTGATCTTGAGTCTTCCTCTCCTTTCCTTAGGATCCCAGAAGACAATTTGATCACTCATGATTCTAATCCTTCTATGGAGTATAACTCTTCTCACTCATCTCATGATGAGGATGATGCTTTAAGAGTTCCTCCTGAACAAGTGCAAAAACTTTCAACCGAACTTGATAAAATGGTAAATTGGCTTATTCAAGAAAACCATAATCAAGATTCCATCCAAGCTATAGAAGCTCTTAATAAAGTTCTTCGTGATAGTGATCAAGGTATTAATCTCTTGCTTAGTATCACTTATATTGTGTATTTGAATGTTAAACCTTTAGCTCAAGAGGCTCAAGATCTAGGATTCACTCCTCCTATCACTAGTGAGGGACCTTCTTCTGTTCCTTTACCTAGAATTCCTACTTATACTCCTCCTTTAATGATAACATCTCTGCCAATTTCATCTATTCCTATGAGTGCTCCACCGGTATCTCTACCTACCTCACAACCTTCATATCATAGTGTTCCTTTTACTTATTCCAATCCTCTTCCAACTGTGGTTCCAAGTGTTCCACCAGGTGTGTCTTCCATTCCTACCGCTTCCTACACTTTTCCTAGTGTTCCCAATATTTCTCTGCCACCTATTTCTTCTAATCATTCCACAATTATTAGTTTGGCTCAAACTGTGTCATCTTTACAAAAACAACTTGCATCCTTAACCCAATCCAATTTTAGCATTAATACATGTGACATGGGTAGTCCTTTATCCTTAGATATTATTCATGCTACTGTACCTCAGCAAGCTGATATGCCTCTTCTTGAGAATTACAATGGTAAAGGCGATCATGTTACTCATGTTAAAACATTTCAAATCCTTTGTAGTGATTATACTCATGACCATAGGATTTTAGCTAATTTGTTTGCTAGGAATTTTCATGATAAGGATTTGCAATGGTATTGTTCTCTACCTCCTTATTCTATTGATTCTTTTCCTAAACTTTATAATAAATTTATCAAACAGTTTCAAAATAACATTGGTCTGCAAGTTTCCTTAACTGATTTAATGCATTGTAAACAAAAAAATGAACGAACAATTGACTGATTTTATTGGTAGATTTAAGCATTTGTATGCTCAGATTTCTTATCCTATTCCTGATATTCAAATTCAACATATGTTTATTTCAAATTTACAAAAGGATATTAGAGATAAGATTCTTCTTATTGAATTTAAATCTTTTCAACAACTTTGTGCAACACTTCATCATTATCAATTATAAGTGAGTCAATTTGAGAGCAACACTCCAATGGCTCCTGTTCTAGTTGATAAGAGTGGCACTGCTCCTAATCCTAATAAGTTTCAGAAACCTAAAAACTATGTCAAGATTAATAAACAAACGAATGCGGTTGCTGATCAAGTTGTTGCATCCCACAATGCCACTTCTGCGTCCACTACTTTCTGTATGAATCATACGTTTACTCCTCTCTCTGAATCTTTACATTCTATTATGAGTAGGTTGTTAAGTACTAATATGATTACCTTGCCTCCGATTTGACCTCTTCTCCCTACCATGACAACATCAAAATCCTTTGATTCTAAATCTTTTTTGCTAATACCATCGCTAGAATGGCCATGATATTGAAAAAAGTTATTCTCTAAAGCATAAAGTTCAAGACTTCATCGATTCTAATGCTTTATCTGTTGATATTTTTGATGGTAATGGAAAAAAATCTATCTCTCCTAATCAAAACCTTCAAATCTATATGAATCCTTTACCAACACATGATACTAATACTATCACTCAACCATCTTCTATGAATATTGTTTATAATTCAAATATGGATGATTTTAATCACATTGTTAATCATGTGGAGTGCATTATTTCATCTCAACCTACTATTCAAGATCCTTCACCTTCACCTTCACCTCAACTTTAAGTTCCACTTAAACCTCAAAAACAAACTAAGGATAAGCGACCTTAGGAACTTTCAATTACCTTTGATGATTTTGAGACTATCAAGGCTCCTGATGGTCCCCTTTATATTTATGCTAGGATTGCTAAGATACCTACACATGGTTGTCTTGTTGATCCCACATCTTTAATAAGTGTTATTACTGAGGAAAAACATTTTATGAAAAACCTAAAATGTGATTGTTATGATACATCTAATTCATGGATCCAAACTTGCAATGGTTTTCTATATCCTGCACTTGGTTCTATTAACTTGTCGTTGAACTTTGTGGTAAATTTATAAATACTAACTTTATTGCCATTCCTACTTCTAATCAATTTCAAGTCAAATTTGGTTTTCCTTGTATAATTTCTATGCATGCTATTGCTTCTCCTATTCATAAATTTCTTAAGTTCATTCATAATGGAGAAGTAAAAGATTAATCATAGTTTGTATCAACCTTCTAGGCCTATAGATTGTGCTACTCTTGATTTATTTTGGCCTTCATTACCTAATTCATGTCCTCCTCACCTTGACAACCTTTTTCCTTTATACCAAGCCTATAAACATCGCAAGATAGTCAAGTTAAGCATGCCTCAGATAGATCTTAACCGCGGTCTTTTGCCCCCTCCTTCTATACCTACTTTATCCATTACTACTAGCTCTATTACCCAACCTCACAGTGTCATTTCTCAGCCTACTGCGAATCCTACCAATCCTCCTACAGAACCTATGAAGGAACCAATTGTTATTCCTCCTAGTTCTCAACATGTGTCAAACAAAGCAAAATATGACAAATCTGTTAATAAACATCATAAGAAGCATAGAGCTAATGCTATGACCCGTGCTTCTGTTCTTCAAAATTCTTTACCTTCTTTTGACCAACCTATGCCTGATATGTTGGAAGAAATTAATGTTCATAATGATGTTAAGATGAATGAGTATGATGATCCTATTTGCATCTTAGATCCTATTTTAATTAAGCTTGATGAGGAGGATACTCTTGATGATTCTATTGATCTTAGTGATGAATATGAGACCATTGATCTTGATACTGATTTACCTCATATGCTTTCAACTCAATTGACAATTGCACCTAGTAATAAGCAATGCGGCTCTCAAGAGGATCCTTGTTTGGAACTGGCTATTATTCCTATTGTATTGGATATAGTCCCTCTTGTAAGTTTCCCACCTTCCATAAATGATATAAACTGAGATGGGGAGAGTAGGTGATGAGCCTGATTGGCTTCTCCTTCATGGTATCCCTTTTTGTGTTTGCATGTTGTATTGTGCTTCTCCTGTAATGTGTTTGCTAAATGTTTGTTAGACTCTTTTATACGACCCTTGTTACTTTGTTGGTGCAAGGTGATAAAGGAATCAAACCTATTGTATAATTCGTGTATATGTATCTTTAATTTGCTATATGTTATTTTCATGTTATGTTGTACTTGTGCTATTATTCATAAAGTGTTTCCTTTTGTATCCCGCTTGGATCTGCGACATGGTAGCACTGATTCTTTTTGGCCTCCATGTTGTGGTCTGAAAAGATTCTTCTTCGTAACTCTTGAGTTTTCTTTCCTCCATTGTGATTGTAGTTCTACTTTCTTTGGGGAATGATGTCAATTCATTTGCAATAATATCATATCTATATATACATGTTATCTTATGATCATACTAACCTCATAGTAGGTAGATCCCTTCTGTGTTCTTTGTATGTTTATGTGGTATTTCCCTTGATTTGTCTTCGTTTGGGGGCATCTCATAGTGGAAATGTAATCAGTAGAGTTGTTTATGTTTCTGTTCAAGGCATTGCTCCTGTTAAAGTGTTAGCAATGACTTTAATGTGGGGGCATACACTCTACTCACTTTTTGCACACATGCGCATTCAAAATATTTTCAAAAACTTAAAACCTTTTCTCTTTATGGATTAAAGATTAATCCTTAAAGCATGGATATTTTACTTTATAGGATCTCTTGGTCCCTCCAGTTAAAATTTATATGGATCTCTTGATCCCTCCAGTTTCCATTTGCAATGTTTTGATCCCTTAAGGTTGAAAGGTGTCCTTAAGACTGGATCTCCCTAATGGGTTGACTAGTGAGTAGCCACATTCACTAGTCGGTTCAACTCCATCTTTCCAGTTGCAGTGTTTCCTTGTGTGGTTCACAATGGGACATAAGTTCTCATTGGGTGAGGTAATCACACCCTCTCTCTTTTATCCTTAACTGGCGATGTCTCTCTTATCATGATCTTAGGGTTGATAAGGACTTAAGTCCCTTGGGGGCTTGAGGATTCCTTTGTCCCTTTTGATTTCAATAAGATTATTTATTCTTTATGATCTCCTTTACCAAGAGTTTGGGTTGAGTCCATACTCTTGCTAAAGTGGGGGCTAAATGTATAGTCAGAAAATGGAAGCACTTCCATTTTAGACTGGTCTAACCTTCCAAGTAAGTGGTTTGGGGTCATGTCAAGTGCCTTGAATGGGTCCCTGACTTAGATCTGGCTTTTTCCCCCTGTTCTGCCCCATTCCCATTTTTTCCAGCTTATTTCTGACACTCTAGACTACAAAACTTGGACTTTGACCTCAGGGTCAAGGTCAACCTTTTTGGGTCAAGGTCAACCTCAACCTTGACCTAGGTCAGAATCAACCTTTTTCTGACCTAGGGTTCAAATTCCATATTTCCAGGATTTCTAGATGTAGGAATGTGGAAAGAGTTAATTCCCGCTTTCGGGTCGGCTGTTTTGGTCTTCAGAATAAAAAATATTAAGTTATATTTAATATAGGTCCACTTCTAGGGGTATAGGTCTAATTAGAATTTAATTCTCCTATGTAGGCCTCTCTAGAATTTTGTTCCCTAGTTCATATATAAGGAAGCTTTCTCTTCTCATTTTCTCTAACCATGATCATAAACTTTCAAAAGACTTGAAGAGTGAAATCCAAAGGTGAAGAAGACATATTTGAAGCAAGCCAAGTATCCATTGAAGTATTCATCCATTCTAAAGCATTCAAGCACTTCTCAAGCACTCAATTCATCAAGAAGATCCATTGGTGGCCATTGAAGGATTCAAGCTCCATGGAGCCCTCTTGTTGAAGGTTTCTCTATCCACATTCCTCCAAGCCTCTTCCTATTCAAAGATCCATCCAATATTGGTGTTGAAAATCTACAAGAAATTGATTTGAAGAATCCTACATTCTACATTCTACATCCATTTGGTGCATGCATACTTGTGGATCCACGGATTCGAATCCACCACAAGGGCTTCTACAAAAAAGGTGAATTTTCTCATTTACTTTGTTTTACTTATGCAATTTCAATTATACTTTAAGGATAATTCCAAAACTGGGGTTTGACCAAGGAAAACCCCTCCACCCAACAAAAAAATCCATTTTTCTTGTAGGTACAGGTTCAGAATAGTAGATTGGAGTGCATATTCGGATACCCTTTTTGGTAAACTTTCAGGATCCAGAAACATATTTCCTGTCAGAGGCATTTTAGGTTGATTCTGCCCTAGGTCAAAATCAGAAATTCTGGGTCAATGGTGACATTGACTTGAGGGTCAAAATTGTAACTATGTGAGAATAGAAAAATATTTCTGGGTTTGTTCGTCTCTGCATTTCTATTCCAGATCCAGTCTTAGATTTTCCAGAAACTAAGTGCAGACCCACAAAAATAGCATTCTTCAAATCTGCAATATTTCAAGGTTAGTAATTTTCTCCTATTCATTTCAATTAAAGTTATTAATCTTTCTAAACCTATAACACATTCAAATCTATAAATGGGTATTTAAGATCTTCCTCTTTTCTCTTATTTCCAAATGATTAATTCATTTATGCATTGATCCTTCTTTTGGGGTTAATCAATTTGGATCCTTCATTTGTGTGTCTAAGGATAAAAGGAGAGCATCTTATTTACCCCCTAAATTTCAAATACATCTACTTCATATACAAAACATTTTTAAATGTAACATTTCTTATGTTAATTAATATTTTATATGTTACATTAACCTTATAATTGAATTGAAATTGCATAGATAAACAAAGTAAATGAACAAATTCACCTTGCTTGTATAGAAACCTTTGTGGCAAATTCAAATCCATGGATCCACAAGTATGTATGCACCAAATGGATGTATAGTGTAGAATTTAGGATGTCTCAAATCAATTTCTTGTAGATCTTTAACACTAGACTTGAATGGATCTTGGAATAGGAAGAGGCTTGCATGGATGTGGATGGAGAAATCTTCAACAAGAAGGCTCCATAGAGCTTGAATCCTTCAATGAATACCAATGGATCTCCTTGATCTATTGAGAGCTTAAAGATGTTTATATTCTTGGATTATTGAGAGTATATGAATGCTTCAATATATATTTATCTTGCTTCAAATCTTGCTTCTTATCTTGTCCTTGACACTTAGATTTCACTTCTTGAGTCTTAGAGAAAATGAGAGCTGAAAGCTTCCTTATATATGAATCTAGGACACAATCTTCTAGAGAGGCCTACATAGGAGAATTAATTCTAATTATAACTATATCCCTATAAGTGGAAATATATTAAATATAATTTCAAGAGTCATTGCTCCGAAGACTGAAACAGACGACCCGAAAGCGGGAATTAAACCTGTCCAAAGCCGACATCCGAAAACCCTAGAAACTTGAAATCTAGACCCTGGGTCAGAATTGAGGTTGATTCTAACCTAGGTCAGGGTCAATTTAAAACTTGACCTAGGTCAAGGTCGAGGTTGACCTTGACCCAGAATGGTCAATTTTGACTCTAAGGTCAAAAATCTCAGGTTTGCAGTTTAGGATGCCAGAAACATGCCAGAGAGAAGTGGGAAATGGGGTAGAACATGGGGAAAATAAATATCCAAGTTAGAGACCCATTCAAGGTGCTTGACATGACCCCAAAAAACTTACTTGGAGGGATAAAATAGTCCAAAATGGAAGTGCTTCCATTTTCTGACTCTACATTTAGCCCCCACTTTAACAAGAGTATGGACTCGATGCAAACTATTGGTAAAGGAGATCATGAAGAAAAGATAATCTTATTGAAATCAAAAGGGACAAAGGAATCATCAAGCCCCCAGGGACTTAAGTCTTTATTAACCTAAGATCACGATAAGAGAGACATCACCAGTCAAAGAGAAAGAGAGAGAGATAGAGGAGTGGTTAGCTTGCCCAGTAAGATGTGTGTATCTCACTATGAACCAAAAAAAGGATAGGATGGCCCACCAAGCAAGCGCTTGATAGTCACCCCATAAATTTGTGCACCTTCTGGTGGATTTGTGGATGTGTAGTGTGTCTTCTAACAGCTTTTATGAAGTACCCATGGATCCATATCCTTATATCAACATGGAATACATTTGTAAAATGCATATCTCTTCAAGATTTAGCAACTTATATGTGTTACCTTCCGAGGATTTATCATATTGAATTTTAATTGAATGCGCATCTCTTCAAGATTTAGCAACTTATGTGCATTACCTTTAGAGGATTTAGCATGCTGCAAAACAAAATGTTAGAAAAAAAATGCATAATATAATATGAGGGAGGCTGTATATATGCCCCCCTCCTTAAGACGGAAAAATACATACTTTTTTGACATGTTAAGGAAATAAAAGAACAAGGATAAAGCCTTATTCAACAACAAGACAATATCCATAGACAACACCCAGTCCAAGCCAAGAAGGTCACAGCTCCTATGAGGCCATGGAAGGGATGAATGCAAAGAGATATCATGCAAGAAGTGAAAAAATAACCCTTGTGAGGGATAGCACACTATTCAATTTCCAAGGTGTGAGATTTATCAACCATGGAAACCCAATGTAAAACAATGAAATAGGTTATGATCAAGGACATAGATTCTCAATGCAAACCAAAATTTTCATGTATGATTGGATATCACATAATAGATAGATACTACTTAACCAAGAGAAAAGTGGATCTCAAAAAGACAGAAAAGAAGGAGATGGCATCCTTGCCCCCCAAGCGTAGGAAAAAGGATGAAAGGGGACCTATTATATTTCTCAAAATAATATGCAATACAATGAGCCCCTAAGGATTAGGCTAACATTGTTTACATAATGTGGAGCTCCATAATAGGAACATAAATGTTATTTAGAGAAAATAGGATTGAAATTTAACTCATTGCCACATGATATATAGATAACTTTACTATCAATGAGCTGCCTAATCTTATAATGTAAAGTTTGACATTCATTAGTAGAGTGATCATGAAATCTATGAAATAAAGAAAAAGGAAGATTATTCAAGTGTGGACTATGTTTATTTTTGCGTTTAGGTCTAATAATCATCTGAGAACGAAGGAGTTTAGGAAAAAGAACCTCTTGGTCGAATTCCTTCATAGGTTCATCATGTTTTGAAGTGTTATTTGAGATTTTGGTAACATTGATGTATTGTTGAGGATTAAATCTCAATCCATAAGAATGCTCATGCCCGCCACTCCGTAAGGGCATTTGAATTCCATGTGTATGCTTACCACATCATTGACCATGGAATCCCTGTTTAACTAGTAAATGATAACCAGGACCATAACGAGAATCCATGTCAGAAGGAGTCAATGGAACTTTAGTAGTCACTATGTCATCATTAGTAGGTTTGATAGATTCATAGTGGGTAAAAGTAGTGACAAATTTATTATGAAGGAAATGAGAAGTAGAAGCAAAAGCTCGTTGTTCAAGCTCTCTTTGTTGCTTCATAAAATCAAGATCAGAAACCTTATACTCTCCAATAAAGGTAGGATTAAAATCCAAGGTTCCCCAATCATCTCCAAGAAGAGCATTAGAGGAAGAAGGATTACTATTAGGAATATGAATATTGTGGGTTTGAATATTCAAACAAGGATTTGGCACATCATCTGTATGAATTGTATACACCATGTTGTTGTGAATAAACTTGACTTTACGGTGAAGGGTGGAAGGAACAACATGCATCTTATGAAACCAAGGTCTACCCAAAAGGAGGTTATAATTAAGAGGTATAGGCATAACATGAAAAGGAGTATTCAGGATGACCGAACCTACTTTGATATGTAAGGTAATGATGCCCAAAGTTTTCTTATCAATGTTATCAAAGCCGCATATAGGAGGATTATCACATTGAATAGTTGAAAGATCATCTTTAATCACTTTGAGCATGTCCATGATACAAATATTAAGCCTAGATAAATTATCAATCAAGGCCCTATGAATGATACTCTTATTGATAGTAACAAAAACCATAAGAGCATCATATTGATTCTGTAATTCTTTAGAAGGTAAATCCTTTTGAGTAAGTACAATTTCAAGAGGACCCAGGGTAGCATGCATGTAATGTAAGATGGCATTGATGTCCTCTTGATTAGGAGGTAGAGTGGGAAGAGTTTCTAGAGATTTTTTCAAGGCTTCATGGTAGGTAGGTGAAGTTTGAAGAATCTCCCATAAAGAAATCTTGGCAAGGGTATTGTGCAATTGGTTTATCAAATCATACTCCTGGCTAGGAAGACGGGATGGAGGATGAAGAATGGGTTGAGAAGGTGGTAAAGAAGTAGGAACCACCAGATTAGGTTGAGGTTTATTCCTTGTACAATAGGTGTGAGCTATCGAATCTTGATCATTGACAGAGTCTAAAGACTCCATAGAATTACCTTTGATAGTAATGCGAGGACAACCTTTAATAGTCAACAAGGGTTTTGGATAAACCAATTTAGTTGTCTCAACACTAAAAACATGTTTACAAGAAGGAAGCAAAGAATAAATCCTAGGAGGAGATGAGGTAGGATATTGATTGTCCATATGATCATCACTAAGAAGGAGAGAATTAAGGGAATTCATATCATTCTCCGCTAATGCCTCATCACTAGAAGGAATCCCAAATGGAGGTAAAGCATCTATAATGTCTTCTTCTTTCTCTAAAATGTCTGCATAAGGGGAGTGTGTTTTAGAAAAAAGAGTCACCATCATGTATGAATATGTCATCCATCAATAAATCACCCTCTTGTATCAAGGCATCTTCATGAGGAGGGGATAAATCAATGTATTTATCCAAGGGTTCATCCCAAAAAGTAGAATCATCCACAATGGCTTCATGAGGAAGAGAGTAATCAACATCCAAATCCAAAGGTTCATCCCACATAGGAGGATTATCATCCCTATCAATAAATAACCTTGTAGGAGCACCATAAATCACTAAAGCTTGATCCCTAAAGGGGAAAGAAGGTAATTTATATTCTAAAGTAGTCTCATAGAAAAGACATATATTAGGAGAAGAATTAACATCAATCCTTAACTCATCTCCATAAAGAGAAAGATTAGAGTCATCTGCTTGCTCTAATATATCCTTACAAGGTAATACAAGAGAGGAAAAAGCAACATCACATGCACTAAATGAAGTCTTTCTAGGTGTATCAATGTTGCAAATAGTGGAACATGAAGGTAACCATGCACACACCCTATGGTAAAGGTCAACTGGAGAGGTTGTAGAGGAGGATCAAATAGGAATAGGATCCATGGAGATCTTATTTGAACAAATTTCATCCTCACTTCCATGTACCTCATGAGGGGATCTATCCTCTTTCGCAACAAAATCCTCATAAGAGTATTCAAAACAAAAATCATACATGTTGAACACAAAGTAGCATTACAAGCATGAAAAATGTAAGTGTTTTTGTATTTTTAAAGAAATTTGTGATTTTTTATTTTTGACATATAAATGCAAGAGCATAAAAGAAATCTACTTTTAAATGCATGTAAGATCTAACATAAAATGCAAATCTAACACCAAAAAGAAAGAGTTGTCTATCGCGGGTTCACCAAAATGTAATAAGGAAAATATGGATAGGTTTTAGACCAATGGAGATTCGCTCATAAAAGTGACCCTATGCACATATTATCCACCTTACATTTAATTGTAATTGATAAGGGATGTAAATCTGGAAATGTTTGTAAAGGGAAAATGGAATAAAATACATACCTCCAAAAAAGAATCAGCTGAAAACCCTATCAAACAGTTTCAAAAACTATTGATTTTTGTGCTCCTAAAACTAAAACTGTGAGATCTACAAAACCCAGAAATATTTTTTTATTTATGAGAAAGGTTGATTTTGACCCAAAAATGAATGTCACCTTTGACCCAAAATTTCCGATTCTAACCCAAAATAGAATGTCGATTCTGACCCAGAAATGAATGTCTCTTTTGACCCAAAAGTTCCAATTGTGACCTGGAATTTCTAATTCTGACTTGCACAGTCCGACAAAAAATCTGTTTCTGGATCCTAATAGTTTGCCGAAAAGGGTATCCAGATCTGCACTCCCATTTGTTGTTCCAAACCTGTCCCTGCAATAAAAATAGTTTTTTTGTTGGGGGGAGGGGTTCACCTTGGTCAAACCCGAGTTTATAGTTAGCCTTAAAATATAATTGAAATTGCAAATATAAACAAAGCAAATGGACAAATTCACCTTGCTTGTATAGAAACCCTTGTGGACGATTTGAATCATTGGATCCACAAGTATGTATGCACCAAATGAATGTAGAATGTAGAATGTAGAATATAGGATGTCTCAAATAAATTTTATTTAGATCTTCAACACCAATCTTGAATGGATCTTGGAAGAGGAGGAGGCTTGCAGTGATGTGGATGGAGAAATCTTCGACAAGAGGGCTCCATAGAGCTTGAATCCTTCAATGGTTACCAATGGATCTCCTTATTGAATTGAGTGCTTGAAATTTCTTGAATTCTTGGATTCTTGAGAGTAGATGAATGATTCAATAGATATTTATCTTGCTTCAAATCTTGCTTCTTAGCTTTTCCTTCACACTTAGATTTCACTTCTTGAGACTTAGAGAAAATGAGAGGAGAAGGATTCCTTATATATGAATCTAGTGCACAATCTTCTAGAGAGGACTACATAGGAGAATTAAATTCCAATTAGGCCTATATCCCTATAAGTGGACCTATATTAAATATAATTTCAAGATTCATTGCTCCGAAGACCAAAATAGCTTACCCGAAAGCGAGAATTAAACCTTTCTGAAGCTTGACATCTGAAAACCCTAGAAACTTGAAATATGGACCCTTGGTTATAATCAAGGTCAATTCTGAACTAGGTTGGGGTAAATTTTGACCTTGACCTAGGTCAAGGTCGAGGTTGACCTTGACCATGAAAGGTCAATTGTTACCCTGAGGTCAAAAATCTCAGGTTTGCAGTTTAGGATGCCAGAAATAGGCTGGAGAGAAGTGGGAAATGGGGAAGAACAGGGGGAAAATCCAAATCCAAGTCAAAGACCCATTCAAGGCACTTGACATGACCCCAAACCACTTACTCGGAGGGCTAAACTAGTTTAAAATGGAAGTTCTTCTATTTTTTGATGATACACATATATATTATGCCTTGATCCTTTGTTAAAACAATGTATGTAGGTATTCTAGGGATGAAGTTGTCTCTATTACACAGACATTCGAAGATGGGTTTTAGGGTTTTTTAAGGGAGGTTACATTTTTTATTTTAAATATTGTCATTTAAGTTACCCATTAGTTGAGAGAAGAATAGATAGTACTAATTTGGAAAATCAAACATATTCTATGTATACCTTAAAGGAATCTCAAATAGATTTGTTTGAATCCCCAAGGATTTAGGCCAAATTATAAGGTGAGACTCAAAAAATATTATATTTTACATACTTTGAAGGATGACGACCTTAGTGTACTCCTAGTAGGGGGTTTAGACTTTAGAGAGTGACTCAAGACCCAGGTGGTCTCAATGAGTCTATGTCTGTAGCCAGAGTATCTCCCATTCTTTATGAAAATATGCCCACCCTATTTGGGTAGATATTTATCCATGTTGGACAAATGAACCCCTTAACTGGTCTCTATTATAAGAAATTAGTTGGTGTAGAAAACTCAATACATGCTCATAATGAGACAACTAGTCCTCAATTAACCTTTTTCTCTATGGGAGGCTCATTTAATTATCAACAAAGGATGTATGTACTTGGATGGAACTGTAGGAAATAGGAAACAAGCAAATAAGAGGGGAGGGGGTGAATCAGCTACTTCTAAAACACTTAAACCTTCAAACCCTTAAACCTTTAAAACTTTAAACCATTCAACACTTTAACCTTTATTACTGATTTAAAAAATGTAAAGCATGTAAACACAAATAAAAGAACATAAACATAACATAACACATATTTTTATCATGGAAACCCAACTACGATAAAAACCACAGTGGGGTTGAAACCCACAATAAGACTAGTACTTTGTTAGAAGTAAAGACTTTTACAATATGGAAATGAACATGCATTTAGGTACACTCCCTAGAGTTCACTACTCGATTTTCCTTCGACTACAACCCTAAGGAAGTCTCGCTGACTTATAATCATAATTCAAACTTCAATATTACAATTCATGAACTGTATGATATTATATGTCTATGCCTTGGTCAATTCTAGTTTAGTACAATCAAAACCACTTCTGTAATTTTCTCTATCACAATCAAATGAGCAATCCAACCTCCATTAGATTTGTAAAATTTCTTTACTAGTAACCTCTTTGTCTACAATCTTCCAGACAATAGAGCACATAAATGAAAACACAAATCAAACCCTAATTCACCATATTTATCATGAACTAGGTCTCAAAAACCTAATCCTTAAACATTCAACTCTTAGCACTGAAATCAACCATCAAGATCACTGCATGGTTTCCAAACATTTATTAGATCCTTCAGAAACACCTCAAGATCATCATCATAACCCTAAAATGTTTTACCGATCTCTCATAAATTGTTGTAACAACTCTTCTTGACATGATAACTAAGAACATAAAAATATATTATACTTCATTAAACTTGGTCACCTTGATCAATTTAAGTTTCCAACTCATTAGGAATATAATCCTCTATCATCCTAAGGCATCATTAATCTCAAACAAAAAATCAAATCCATCACACTCATCGGATCTATCAACATTTCTTTCCAAACCTCAAGAACATTGTTACCCCAACTGAGATACTTTGAAATATCTTATGGACCATCAGGTCACAAACCCTTTGAATGGTAGAAAAATTTCTATGTCCTTAATAAATTCTCATTTGTGCAAACAAAGATCTCACCTTGAATACGTGCATGAATTTATTCTCTATAACTCTGTTACACTGCCATACAGTAAAATAACCAGTCTTCATCTTTGACACCATAACTTGATCAAATCATCATGTCAACAACTCAAACTTGACATGAACCATGTAGATAACCTCTAAATAATCCCATGAGGTGTGCAAATCCTCATCTTTAGTAACATTCCTTCATCATTCATTTGAACATTCTACATTACTGGTAAAACTACATATCTGACATACAAGCTATATAGAAGATATCAAAAACATCCAAATTGTACACTAGACATCCAAACAACATAATAGACATGTTGAAATCAGTGAAAACACATCCAAATTGCCAAAAATCTCCCCCTTTTGCATTGTTGGAAATATGTGATGGGAAAAACAATAATGCAATTAGAAACAAACAATACTACCAGCAATATCCATAATATATTTTAGAGTCTCTCTAACTCTTCTTCACTACCTCATTTCTTCTCTGTCACTTCTCCCTATAGGAAAAGTATTTCCCTGATTTCAATTTGATTACATGCTATTCTCTCCATCAATTTCTTCCCCTATGATGCACACTACTCTTCTTGGTTAAAACTTCTTTCTTATGTAAAAGTATATGAACTTTATATTCATTTCTCTTATCTCTTCCTTCACATTTAACACCTTCTCTTTTCTCTTTCTTCACATATGCTCTTATCTTCTACACTTTCTCTTCAAGCCTGATTGTTTTTCACATCTCTCTCTCCCCATTTGACATCAATGACAAAGGTGTATTACCTTCTCTATCCCACCCAACATATAATCCTTACCATGCTAACTACTCCCCCTGAGTTGTAGCCTCCATACATCAATCCAATTGTAATATTCTTCTTTAGAGCATACTAGACTGATGTAATCTCTTGCATCTTAATTCTGATCAAGAGGGGTAATTACCCCTAACTTTCCTCTGATATAATTAAATGTATCCTTAGGCAGTGGCTTTGTGAATATGTCTTCTATATTTTCCTTTATACGCACATATTCCAATCTTACTTCCTTTTCATTCACCTTCTCTCTAATAAAATGGTACCTGATTGATATGTGCTTGGTCTTGGCATGCTATACTAGATTCTTAGAAAAATTTATGGCACTTGAGATATCACATTAAATCAAAATAGATTCATCAAACCTAATTCCAATATTAGATAAAATCTACTTCATCCAAATTATTTGAGTACAATTACCAGCAACAACAATGTTTTATGCCTCTACAGTGGACAAGGAAATTGAATTTTTCTTCTTACTCATCCACGAGACCAACCTACTACCCAAAAATAATGTTCCACCACTTTTTCTCTTTCTTTCATCAACATCACCTTTCCAGTCAAAATTTGTATATGGACATAAAGTGAATTCATTATCCTTAGGATACCACATTCCAAAATCTATTATCCCTTTCAGATATTTAAATATCCCTTTTATTGCTACTTCATGATTGTGACTGGGATGATCTTTAAATCTTTCAACAAGACACGTCATGCTTATGAAATCAGGTCTTGTATGAGTTAAATATAGAAATCCACCAACCATTGATATGTACCTTGACTAATTAACCTTAGGGGACTCATCATATCTTGACAACTTTCATCCTATAATCATAGGTGTTCCCACTAGTTTTGAATCATCTAGTCAAAACTTCCTTATCAAATCCCTCACATACTTAGCTTGAGTCATGAAAATTCCTTTATCTAAGTGAGTAAATTGCAGACCATAAAGTGAGTAAATTGCAGACCTAGAAAGAATTTTATTTCTCCTATCATGGACATCTCAAATTATTTTTGCATTTCCAATGTAAACTCTTTACTTAACTTTTCATTTCCACCAAATATTATGTCCTCACCAAAGACCTCCATAATAAGAATATTCTCATTATCAATTTTAATTACAAATTACTATATTTAGTACCTTTTTTGAATCCAATTTTTATTATATACTTGTCCATTCTAGAGTACTAGGCTCTAGGGGCTTCCTTAATTCTATACAATTCTTTCTTCAATAGACATACTATATCAGGTTCTTTGCTCAAACTAAAACCATTAGGATGCTCTATGTATACCTCTTCTTCTAACTCACCATTCAAGAATGTTGACTTGACATCCATTTGATAAAATATGAAGTTCTTATGGGTTGTGTATCCTAGGAATAGTCTCAATTATTCCAACCTTTTTATTGGTGCAAATGTTTCATCATAATCAATCCCTTCCATCCATGAAGACCCTTTTCACACTAACCTTACTTTGTTCCTCACAACTTCTCCTTCTTCATTTATATTTTTTTTCTAAATACCCATTTGGTGCCAATAGCATTCTTTTCTTTAAGGATATTTTATCTTGTGCAATCCTTATTCTTGTCTAAAATCCCTTTTTCCTATCACCAATGATATGCCCTTCATTGTGATTCAATCTCACATACCTTAGAGTCTTTTTCCTTGTCTATGATTTCTAAACTTCTTCTTCTTCTCCACTTGTGTAGGCTCCATCTTTTTCCCTTTATTTCATACTTGGAATTTTTTCCTACAACTTTTGATGTTGAATTTTATCATTACTATCCCTCTAATTTCCAAATTCTCAAGACTTTCATTCACTTTAACATTTGTGCTTTCCACTAACTTTTCAACCTTTTTTATAGCACCTATATATGATTTAATTTTGGTATAATAATCAATGAATATACCTTCATCACTCTTTGCATAAAAAATTCCTATGTATTCATCTCTCTTAATTAATATCTACTACCAAATATTTTGAAATACATAACAATAGGAGCATGACCACACCAAAATTCATAGTGTGTCTTACCAGCTCCATATTTTATTTGTACTCGGTTAAGAGTGCATACTGCAGTGCTCACAACTTCTCTCCAAAACATCTCCATAATATTTATTTCAATAATAATGGTCCTTGAAATCTATAGAATAGATATGTTATTGTTATCTTCTACACCATTTTTTTTGGAGCCCTAGGAGCCTATAATTGCCTCTCAAGATTCCATGCATCTCACAGTATGTATTGAACTCATTCGATGGAAAATATTCACCTATATTTGATCTCATATTCTTCAACCTCATACCTGTCTCATTCTCCACTATTTCCTTGAAAGCCTTAAACTTATCAAAAGATTCATATTTATCCTTCAATAATATCACTCATGCCATCCTTAACTAATCATCAATTAGTAGCATAAAATATATGTCACCTTGCAAAATTCTTGTCTTGGTATGGCCACACAAATCAGAATGAACAAGATCAAGAAACCATTTTGAATTTTATTTCCAAGAGTGAAAAGTATCTTTCTATTTCTTTCCCAAATGACGTTCCTTGCAAAAACTGTAAGCAATATTTTTCATCCTAGGCAAATCTCTAACAACAGAAGTAGAAATTATACCAACAATATTTTCAAAGGTCGCATGACACAAGATCTTATGCCATAACCATATTTCATCTATTTGTGCAATCAAACAAGTCTTCTAACCATCATTCAAAAGAAATATGTTACCTCTTTTCCTGTATCCAGTAGCAATCTCCTTTCCAATGCATTCCATAGCCTTTATCCATCATCTGATCAACACTAAGAAGATTATGTCTCAAACCTTCTACATAAAATACATCACCAGTGTTATTTTTACCATCCAAAGTAATTTAACCTCTACCTCTAATCTTACCACTAGAGTTATCACCTCATTTCACTTCGCCACCATCATACCTTTCAAAGATTAAAAATTTACTCTTGTCACCAGTCATATGATGAGAGCATCCACTATCAATCACCTACTTATCTTCCTTGGTAGCTTGAGTGGCCAGAGCTTTCTCTTCAACAATATATTTAGCATAACTAGAAATCATTAAAATATCAGTCATAGGATCATCATCTTCCTTAATAGAAATTAATGTGAATTCACTATCATCCTTGTCAGCTTCATTAGATTCATCATCAATAACATCATCATCATCAAGAGAATAGTCACACTTTCTTTCTCTAGTCTTAGGCTCGTACTTGGGAATTATATTAGGACACCTAGAGGCAAAATGTCCTACTTTACCACATAAAAATAATTTAAAATGCATCTTTTATTTATACTAACTAGTATCAAGAGCTCTATAATATAATATTTTTATAAAATTTTCTTCCAACTCTTCAACCTCTCTGTCTTCCTCTTCCATTTCCTTCAACTCATTTTCCCATCTTATCATTCTCCTTGTAGGTCTCTAAGTCAGATCTATTTTTTTGCATGTTGTTACCAGTCACTATGGCTTTGAATTTTGTCTTAGTCTTGGGAAATGATCCGCCTAATACACTCAATCAAAAGGTTATAATCTTTCCAACTAGATTTTCCCTTGTCATATTTGTCACTATCCTTATTTCTTCAATAGTTGCAACCTTGTTGTCATAGGTAGGAGACAATGATCTCAAAATATTTGCAACAATCTCATCTTCATCAAGTGTACCTCTAACACATCTGATAGCACACAAGATCTCATTTATCTTTAGCATGTAGGATGAAATGTTCTCATCTTCGCTCATCTTCATGGCTTCATATTTTCCCTTCAGGCTCTACAACTTGGCCATCTTTAATTTTGTGTCTCCTTCATAGATAGTTTCCAACTTCTCTCATATATGATGGGTTGTCTCCAATTCCATGACATTGGTTATCTCTGCATTATTCAGTGCACTGGACAAAGCTTCCTTTTCCCAAATGTTTTCCTTGGCTTCATTGAACTCATCAGGAGTTGTAGGGTTTCAAGGATAATTGTATGAACTCTTTATAATTCTCCAACAATATTCATCAACGCATCTAAGATTTAAAATCATGTGGCTCTTCCATAATTCATAGTTGGTTCAATCAAATCTTGGACTATCCTTCTTGTAACCTATCATCTTCAGATCTCCCTCAAGTTGTTAGGCCTCCTTTAAGGGACGAGGCTCTGATACCAATTATAGGAAATAGGAAGCAAGAAACTTAGAGAGAGGGGTAGGGAGGGTGAATCAGTTGCTTCAAAAACCTTAAACCTTTAAAGCTTGAAACCATTAAACACTTTAACCTTTATTGCTGATTTTCAAAATGTAAAGCATGCAAACAAAAATCAGAAAACATCAACACTACATAACACAAATATTTTTATCATGGAAACCCAAACTAGGGTGACAACCATGATGAGGATGAAACCAACAATAAGACTAGAACCTTGTTAGAAGTATATACTTATTACAATATGGGGAATGCACATGAACTCAAGCACACTGCCTAGAGTTCATTATTTAATTTACCTTGGACTACAACCCTAAAGAAGTATCACTAACATACATTCACAATTTGGAAACTAATTTAAGAATTCATGAATTGTATGATAGTATCTGTCTATGTCTTGGTTACTTTCATTTCATTACAGTCAGTTCCTTGCTACAATTTTCTCTGTCCCACTCAGATGAGAAATACAGCTTCCATTAGATCTGTAAAAGTGCTTCACTAGCAACCTTGTTAGAATTAATCTTTCCTTGGTATTTTATATTTAAAAGATATATGAAGGTCTTGTCTCATATTTGTAATTCCTTTAATAAGGAAATTAGATATTCCTCCTTATGAGGATTCTCACATGACACACACCAAATGTGAATGTGGCACACATAGAGTATGAGAGTTACATGAAAACTCCTCCACTCATCTCTACTTAAGAGATGGTTCTCACACACTTCTTAGGGTTCTATGGTTCTCACATGGTTCTAAGTTGTTTCTCACAAATTGGATTTCTTCTCTCTTCTCACATTCTCAAACTTGCTCTCATTATTGTAATGAGCTTATTTCTCTCTTTCTCTCTTATTCTTTAGGCTTTGTTCCTCATTCATATTATACACAAGGGGTTTTTTCTTGATTTTTCCCCTTTCAAATACTTGAGTTCTTGTGTTGGTCTTGGAGCATTTTGGTGAATTTGGTGTTTGATCTATTGAAGCAATCTCTCTCTCTCTCTCTCTCTGTGTGTGTGTGTGTGTGTGTGTGTGTGTGTGTGTGTGTGTGTGTGTGTGTGTGTGTGTGTNCTCTCTCTCTCTCTCTCTCTCTGTGTGTGTGTGTGTGTGTGTGTGTGTGTGTGTGTGTGTGTGTGTGTGTGTGTGTGTGTTTGGTAAAATTCTTACTCTTTCTCACTCTCTTGGATTCTTTCCTAATCTCATTTCCATTTTTTATTGTTTCTAACATGGTATTAGAGCTAGTGCTAATCCTTGTTTGAGTGTTTGCAAGTTTCTTTTTGATCTAACATTATTGCAGGTCTCTTGATTTGGCTTTGAAATTTTTTTTGGGCTTGGATGGTTCACCACCAAACCTAGTTTCTCTTCTTTAGTTTTTCCTTTGTTGGGAAACCGCAAGGGATTTCCTATTTACTTGTTTTGTACTTTATCATTAATACATTTTTATATTTGTCTCTAACATTTTTGCAGTTTCTTGTTTTTGTTTTTCTTTAACATTTTATCTGGATATTTTGCTGGTTACTCTTTTCTATCTGTGACATTTTTTTTAAAAAATCTATCCCTCTAACGTCTGATTCAGGATCAATATTATATACATCTAATTATCATTATCTTTGTTTATTTCATTGCTGATTATAAACATCATTTATTCTGGTTACTGTTCATTATATCTCTTATTGTTGATTCATCTTTCTTTGGGCAGCCTTTGTATCTTATTCCTTGGTTATTTCTCCTCTCTATCTTCCTCCTCAGTGCTTTCTCCTTGTTTTATCTCTTCCCTTTTTTCAACGCATCTTGTATTCTTTCTAGCACAACTTATACTCCTATGTAGAAGACAATTTCGTGTCTTCTTTTTTCCTTCTCCCTTTAGCACTTCATAACTATGTGCATCTTATTTACTTTCCCTTATATCTCCCTCACAGCCCTTCTCCCTACCTTTCTTCCCTCCTATTTCTACTTCTTTGCAGCTTTCTCTTACCTCACTCCCCTATTCTCATGCTCTCCTCTCCCTCTCCTTCTAGTGCGCCATTCTCCTTAAAATAAATCATCATCTCCTTTCTCTGCGCACCTTTCACCTCTCCTTTCATTCTTCCTTGCACAACTTCTTTCCTTCTGTGTGCCTTACGCAACTTTTTTCTACCTTGTGCAACTTCCTTTTATCTACCTTGTGTAGATTTTTTGGGGTTAGTAACGTGGCTTCATGCCCCTCTCTACTTCATCCTCCTACGCTGCATATTCTAATTCTTCAATCATTATTTATTCCCTCCCCTGCGCAACTGCACATGGTGTTATTCCTTGGGGCATAAATTTATAAATTTATCTGCTTTTTTTATAAGAGTTATAAATTTATCTTCTTTTTTTAACGTTCCTTCTTATATTTATAAGGTTCCCCTATTTCTAGTTTAACATTTTTATTCGTGTCTCACCCTTTCATTATAACTTTTCTTTGTTATTGCAGGATAATTATTATTTTCTTTAAAGGTCACAGGATAATCATTACTCTCTCTCTTTGTTTAAATATTACAATTTATCATTATCATTAGTTTCTTGTTTAATTTTTATCAAATTTATTAAAATTTTCTTAAATTTAACAAAAAATATTCTAGTTTTAACACAAAAACTTAAATGGTTATATTTTTTGTTTCTCTTCATTTTTCTCAATTTTGCTTGGAAACCATTTCCAGTTTATGGTCATAAAATTAATTCAATTGCTTATTCATTATTTAATTGTAATTAAAATTTGTTTCATCACTTTAACAAAAAATTAAAATTTCTTTTAATATTTAAAAATTCTTGCATATTGGCGTTTACTAGTCGCATTGATCTGGTTTTTTGGATTCATTATTTTATACTACTTGTATTTTAGTTTATTTTAATTCATTATGTCGACGTCAATTCTTGAGATTAAATTAACAGATTCCAATTATTATGCGTGGAAGACTCATATGACTTTTCTATTTCATTACCGACATATTCTTGTTGTTGCAACTAACTTCACTTCTGTTCCTCCTCCTGTTGTTCCTCAAAATGTTAAAAGTGCATGGAATGATAAAAATGATGAGGCGCTTGGCCTTATATGTATTTCCTTAAATCTAGATTTATATGTCTTAATTTCCCATTATACTGAAGCACATGCAGCTTGGGTGATTTCACAAAACACATTTGACAGTGCCAATGAATCTCGAAAGATTCAACTCCAAGATCAATTGGAGGATCTCAAGTATATGGATTTCTCAACTATCGATGAGTTTTTTCTTAAATTTGATTCTATTCAAAATCAATTAACTGGTTTAGGAATAACTTTATATGATATTTGGTTAAATCATATCATCTTAAAAAAAATATCTTCCTAGACAATTTTCGTAATTCATTACTAATATACATTCTCAATTAGCTCTTCCTTTGTTAGAAAATCAATTAACTTATGCTATCTTTCAAACACTTTTACGTCAAGAAGAGGCTAAGTTAATTCAATATGGGACACTTAAAACTAATGAACATGCTTTCATTTCTAGATCGTATAATAATAGATCAAGTTAATAATCATCCTAATGGTTATACTAATAATAATAATCGTCCCCATTGCAAAAATTGTGGGAAATTTGGTCATGTGATCACTACTTGTTTTAAGAAACTCAAACATGAGAAGTCATCTACTCCTAAATCTCATAATTACTATCTTCCTACTCAAAGTGATTATATGCTCTCTCCTTATGATGCAATGCAATTTGATGATCCTTGCTCTCATGTTGATGATATTCTTGAACAAGAAGAGGAAATTATTTCTTATTTTCTTAATTTGTTACTTTGGAAGATATGTTTATTACTCAAGATGAAATTCATGATGATAGTACTAATCCTATGTTTTTTTTGGAGGATAATGATAATATTGGTGATGCTTATACTACCTCTACTCCTCTTGATTCTTCATATCATGATAAATATATTACAGATTTTTTTTATGCAACTGAAGATTGCATTTATGATTCTATGACTGATTATTTGCAATATGATTTTCATTTCCAAAGTGTTACTGATTCAGCACTAGGAGATCCCAATAATGGGAGCTCTACTAGTGGTTCTTTCCTTATTGTAGGCTCAGTTGTTGATCATGCTCCACCTCTATTTTCTGCTGGAAATGAATATACATAATGCATAAATTCATCTCAATAATCTCAATGGTCACTTGAATATTTGGGCCCCCCTCCGCAAGCAACTATACCTTTCAATTGTCAAAGTGCTATCCACTTAGAAAACATTCTTATATACCATTCAAGCTCCATAGTTCCAGTTGAAGAAATGCATGATACATGTTTTCATCTTCGGGTTTAGATTGATAGGATATGCTATCTTTTTGTAATCCTCATATTGTATAAAACAGTGATATTGGGTTTTCTTTCTCGTTCTTTCCCGATTGATTTTTTGAACTTGTTTATTATAAAATATTATAATATAGTGGCATGACCACTTTTTCTTTAAAAAAAAAACAATCTACTGAAGACTCTTTCAAAAGAAACATCTCAAAATCATTGTAAACACTTGGGTGTGCTACCTATTGATCTCATCTCCCCAAGTAAAGATTAAAGGGGGATGTTCAAATTAATCTTTCCTTGGTATTTTATATTTAAAATATATACGAAGGTCTTGTCTCATATTTGTAATTCCTTTAATAAGGAAATTAGATATTCCTCCTTATGAGGATTCCTACACATGGCACACACCAAATGTGAATGTGGCACACATAGAGTATGGGAGTTACATGCAAACTCCTCCACTCATATCTACTTAAGAGATGGTTCTCACACACTTCTTAGGGTTCTAGGGTTCTCACATGGTTCTAAGTTGTTTCTCACAAATTGGATTTCTTCTTTGTTCTCACATTCTCAAACTTGCTCTCATTACTGTAATGATCTTATTACTCTCTTTCTCTCTTCTTTGATAAGGTTTGTGCCTCACTCACATTATACACAAGGGGTTTTTTCTTTCTTTTTCCCCTTTCAAAATCCTTGAGTTCTTGTGTTGGTCTTGGAGCATTTTGGTGAATTTGGTGTTTGATCTATTGAAGCAATATCTCTCTCTCTTTGTGTATTTGGTAAAATTCTTAGTCTTGATCACTCTCTTGGATTCTTTCCTAAGCTCATTTCCATTTTTTTAAATTTTTATAACAAACCTCTTCCTTTCTCAATCTTTCAAACACTGGTGCACACACATGACAACACAAATCAAACCCTAATTTACCATATTAATTAAGAACTAGGTCAACAAAACCTAATTCTTAAATATTCAAATATTAGAAACAAAATCAACCATCAAGATCACTGTGCACTTTCCAAACATTGCTTAGATACTTCACATACACCTCCATATCATAATCATAACCCTAAAACATTTTAGTGATCTCTCATAAACTATATTATCAACTTTTCTTGATATATCAACTAAAACATAAAAACATCTTCAACTTCATTGAAATTGTTCACCTTGATCAATGTAAGCTACAAAATCATTACAAAAATAAGCCTAGATCATCCTAAGGTGTCATTAATCTCAAACAAACAATCAAATACATCATACTCATCGAATCTGTCAACATTTTATATCAAGCCTCAAGAACACTGTTACCCCCAACTGAAATACTTGTAAATGCCTTGCTGACCATAAAAATCACAAACCCTTTGAATGATACGCACATTTGTATGTCCTTAAAAAATTCTCATTTGTCCAACCAAAGATCTCACCTTGAGTATGTACATAAATTCATTCTTTGCAACTCTGTTACACTGGAAAATAGTAAAATAACTACTATTCATCTGTGACATCATAACTTGATCAAATAATAATGGTAGCAACTCAAAATTGACATGAACCATGTATACAACCTCTAAATCATTCCATGAGGTGCACAAATCCTCATCTTCAGTAACATTCCCTCACCGTTTGTCTAAACATTCTGCGTCACTGGAAAAAATCCAAACTGCACACTAGACATCCAAACAACATAATAGACATTTTGACATCAATTACAACACATCCAACTCACCATGAATAACTAGCACTATATGTGCATCAAATAATTCCTAGCTTCTAATAATCTCATAAAAACATTAATTACTCTAAAGAAGAAATAAACAAACAGTAAGAAATATAATACTAATCCAAGTCAAACATTAGTGGTTGCAGTTGTAACCACACAGTAATGGTTGCATGTAATTAGATAGTGTACTAACAAAAATTTGTTTATTTATGAAATATATGTACTAAAATATACCTAGCAAAATTGATCAACAACTAATTGATAGAAAGTAATCAAACGTAACAAGTAGATTAACTATCGATTATCTGAACATATCTAACTAAGATGCAATGATTATGATTAACAAAATTACTCAATAATCTAATCTAACCAGGGGATTACTTCACCTCAAATGACCCTTGTTTGAGGGGTTGTAGCCTAAAATAACATAGAACTTAACTCAACGTATAATGGTCATCTACTTATATTGAAATTTTTTAAAAATACAATAGGAGAGGTCTATATTATGGTATGTAATCTAGAAAAAATCTAATACCATTCAAACCATCAATATCTTGCTGGTATGATGTTCTCTCCTCTAGCTTATCCTCCTTCCTCAACTTCTCCTCTTGTTATCAGATTTGAAAATTTCACAAAAGTTCCCTCCACTTTTTTTCCCTTCTGTTATAACTAAGGGGGTTTCTTTTTTTTACATGAGATTGGGTGAGCTGATTCTAAGTGGCCAACCCACCTTCCAAACAAATCTCTCCCATCTCTTGGAAAGAAATTTTTTTATAGAGGAAGGTTCTAACTCCAATATGTAGGCAACTAAAAACCTAAAATATAAATTCCTAAAAATCATTAAAATTAAATTAAAACCACTTAAATTTATTCCCTACCCCTAGACTTATGACCTAGGGTTCGAATTCCAAAATACTTAAGTGTTTGGGAGACAAAATATGGGTTTAAAAAAAGATGTACAACAACACAACATATTAAACATAAATACTGAATTTTAATTTAAGCTTTGCGTTGAGTAAAATTGTTTGTGGTAAGGATGCTAATGCGCATGTAAGAAAAATAAAATAATAATGCACATGCACATGAAGTAAATCATACCTTTTTATAAATGAATACATGTGCATGTGCATTATTAATTTAATTGTCTTACATAATAACTACTCAAAACTTTCTATTATGCTGAATTTTATAAGTCGTAATTGTTGAACAAGCTGAATAACTAAGAGGGGGGTGAATCATTTATTCCCACATAACTATTAAAAAATTTCTCTATATCGGTTAACACTTCAACAATTCCATTAAAAAAAATATATTGGCTGGTTTAGCACATGAAATATCCACAGTAAATATAAGCATGAAATACATTGGAACACAAAAATAGAGAAGACCAGATTTTACATGGAAACCCAAGATGTGAAACCCCACAAAGAAGCTAATTCTCATGAAATGTTAAAAACACCTAATAAGGTAGCATCAAAAGGTGATTTGATACAAAGGCTCATTGCTAGAAATTCTAACTACAAGAAGGCTCAATGTCAGTCAGCTCAGTGTTGATATAAAGAGGCTTGTTGTTGATACACAAGGGATCACTTCCAATACATAGGTGCTCATTGTCAAAATATATGAAAAGGAATAGAATCCACCTCTAATAGCTACAGACTTCTTTGAAAGAACACATATATCCTTCACATAGATTTGTAGTCACTTTGCATATAATTCATAAAAGCATCACATGCTTACACTTATATATGTTACTACACACTTATGTTCATGCCTTATAAAAAACCTTTAGATCCACCAGGTCAGCCACATGAATATGAAATAGGCCACACCAAAACATTCCTATGGTGGGAAGGAATGAAATTAGGACCACCTTGATTGGTAAAACACACCACACTTTGGGAAATTACACCACCTTCTCCAAGGTACTCGGTTCCAATGGATACAAACAACATGTTATAATACCATGGTTGGGATCGAAACACATCCATGTAGGATCAAACCAAAAACATACAATCTGCCACATTGTTGATTCCAAGAGCCACAAGTTATTGGTGAACATGTCAACCACACCAACTGATACACTAGACTATTGATACACATCAATTGATACACTATTATGCCAGAAACATAGTAACTGATACACCAAAAGCTAAAGGAATGAGTACGTTCACATTAATGAAAACCATTAATGACAATACCATTGGATATAATAAACTTCACATTCTAACAATCTCCCCCTTTTTATTGATTGAAATATTCATCAATAAAAAAGAAAAAAATAGATATCTAAAAAAAACCTATAATACTTCACCCCTTCGACAATAATGACAAAGGTCAAGGAAAAAATCCCCCTTACTGAAATACTCTACTTCCCCTAAGAGGAAGCCTCCAAGCACTGATCCAACAAGATATATCTATGGCAAGTACTAGATCAATGCACAAACTGGTGCACCTAGTAAACACTAGGAAGGGGGAAAACGCCTAACTTCCCTCTTAGATACTCAAAATTATCTTTGTACAAAGGTTTGGTGAATATATGTACAATCTTCTCCTTTGTGGGTACATACTCTATATTTATTGCACCTTCTTCAACCTTTTCTCTGATAAAGTGATATCTGATGTCAATATGTTTTATTTTTCAATGTATTATTTGATTCTTTGACATACTTATCACACTGGTATTATCACACATGATAGGAATTGGTCCACCAAAACGTATTCATATATCTCACAAATTTTGTTTCATCCATAATAATTGAGTAAAATATGAGGACATTACAATATACTCTGATCCAGTAGTGGATAATGTTGCAAAATCCTACTTGTTTCTTGACTAAGAAACTAATCGGGAGCCCAGAAATTAAGCTCCACCACTCATAATTCCTTTGTTGTCTAAAAAACCTTCCCAATTTGCATCTACATATGTTATTAGTTAAAAATATGATTGTCTAGGCTACCATAAACCTGTGTCTTCTATTCCTTTCAAGTATTTAAAAGTCCTTTTTACTGCCATAATATGTGACTCTTTTAGTTCTTTCTGATATCTAGATGCTAAACATACTGCATACATAATATCTGTCCTCGTAGCAGTTAGGTAGAACAAACCTCCAATCATAGATTTGTACAAAATTGTATCTACTTTTAGTGAGTCATATTCCTTATTAAACTTGACTGTGATAACAATAGGAGTGCAAACTGGCTTTGAATTTTTGAAACCAAACTTCTATAGTAGCTCCTTCACATACTTGGATTGAGAAATAAAAATGCCTTTACTGTTTTGAAATGCTTGCAATCCAAGAAAGAAGTTTAATTCTCCTTTCATTGACATTTAAAATTCCTTTTGCATTTCTTGTATAAATTCTCTGTCAAAGATGATGTCATCAACATACACAACAACAATCAAAATCTTTTCTTAATTTACCTTGAAGTATAGATTTTTGTTGGTCCATCAACCTTTCTAGAATCTTTCATTGATCAATTATTTTTCTTATTTACCATACCAGGCTCTAGGTACCTACTTCAATCCATATAAGGCCTTATTTAACCTACAAACAACATTAGGATTTTTTTTCTGATTTGAAACCTTCCGACTGTTCAATGTATACTTCTTCTTTCAGTTCTCCATTTAGGAATCCAAACTTGATGTTCATCTCATAAAATTTGAATCTCTTGAATGCCACAAATGAAAGAAAAATTATAATATCCTCCATTTGAGCAATAGGATCATAATTCTCCTCAAAATACTTTCCTTCAATTTGTGAGTATCCTTTTTCAAACCAATCTTGCCTTGTTTCTTACAACTTTTCCATTCTCATCTAGTTTGTTTTGGTACACCCATTTGTACCTATCACATTTTTGTCTTTCAGTCTGGGCACAAGTTCCAATGTATGATTATTTTACATCTAATTAAGTTCTTCCTTCATAGCATTATTCCAACTTTGTTCATTACAAGCCTCTGCCAAAAACTTAGGTTCAACTTTAGAAAGTAAACACAACAAAGCATGATCTTGTGTCACTTTACTTTTGGTAACAACTCCTCTGTTCTTATTTCCAATAATCTAATTTTCTAAATGATGCTTTTGTAAATACCTTGGTTTCTTAGTAGTGAATGTCAGTTTCAACTCAATACCACCTTCCTCTTCCTTGTCTTCTTTTCTCTATTCTTCTGTATCAGATTTATACTCAATGTGTCTTTTAGGAACCTTGTAAAAATATTCATCAACCTTCACATTCACATTTTTCCACAATTTTGTTCAGCATTTTATTGTAGAATAACCCAAAAATATAGGGTTAGCCTTTATTTTAGTAGAATAACCAAAAAAATATTCCTTCATCTTCGTTGATCTCAAACTTTCCATGATTTTCCTCATCTTTTTTAATATAACATTTGTTGCTAAAGAGTTTGAAATACTTAACTTTCAGTACTCTTCCATGACATAATTCATATGAAGTCTTGTCATACTTTTCTAGTACAAAACTCTATTGAGCGTATATATACTATTATGTACAACTTCTCTCCTTTATATTTATGGTAGATCTTCTTCTCTCAACATAGTTCTAGTTTCTTCCTCAATCATCTGATTCATCCTTTCCACAACACCATTCTATTATGGTGTACTTGCTACTGAAAACTGTCTCTTAATGTTATGTTGTTCACAATAAATTTCAAATGTATCAAATGTAAATTCTCCACCTTTATCATATCTCAAACACTTGATGTTTCTACCACATTCAATCTCCACTCTAGATTTTAATATCTTGAACTTCTCAAATGCTTGAGATTTATCTCTAAGAAATTAAACCCATGTCATTCTTGAATAATCATCAATGAACAAAATAAAATACCTTTCACCTTGGAAACTCCTTGTTTTGGTCAGACCACATAGATCAATGTGCACAATCTCCAGGACACCAATAGATGAATGATAATTTTCCTGGAATGATTCTCTTCTCTAATTTCTCTTCTTGAAAACCCTTGCAAATGATGTTTTCTAGTTTACATAGTCTAGGTAAATCTATCACTACATAAGATGAACTTATTCTCACTAGATTATCAAAATTAATGTGACACGTCCTTTGATGCCAAAGCCAACTTTCATTAGTCTGAGATAACAAGAAGCATCCTTCAGATGCTCCTTGAAGATGATACATATTCCTTCCATTCATTTTTCCCATTCCTATTATGTCTCCACATCTCTTTCTAATTTTTCATCCTTCATCCTTGAAAACAACATCATATCCATTCTTACACATCTGACCCACACTCAATATATTGTGACACAAACCTTTTAAATAGTAGATATTGTTAGTTCTATTCTTATTGCCAAATATAATAGACCTTTTTTCCAACTATGTATGGTGCCTTATCATCACCAAATTTAACAACACCACCATCATATTTTCTAAGTGATACATATTTTATTTTATCTCAAGACATATGATGAGAGAAAACACTATTAATTAGTCATTCATTTTTTTTTTCCTTGTAGCATATAAAATAGTTTCAATATTATCATCAACTTTAGCACAAATGCCAATGATATCAATTTTAGATTTCTCATCTTCTTCGGCATAAAATAAGAAATCCTTAGTCTCTGATTCACCATCTGAGATACTAGCCTCTTCATTCACATAATAAACCTTTTTATTGAATCTCCTAAACTTCTATCTTGGAACTTTTTTAGGACATCTAGTAGTCGAATGACCAATATTACCACACCTAAAGCATATTAGGGGTAACATACATTTGTAATTGTTGGTACCTTTCTTCATTATTCTTAAAAATTTAGCCTCAAACTCTTCTTCATCATCACCATCAGGATCATCTTCTGATTTAGTCACTTTGAATGCTATCTCTAATCTATTATTGACTCTTCCAAACTTCCTTAGATCAAATGCGGTTAGGATACAAAGCAATTGTTCTTTGGTAAACTTCTTCCAATCATACACTTCTTCAATTACCAATACTCTGTAACTGTAACTATCTGGTAATATCATCAAAATATTTTTCGTGAAGTCCTCATCGGTAATAGTACCTCCTTGATTCTTGACATCATTAACTACATTCTCAGCTCTCTAAAAATAAATTTTCAGATCCTCACAATCTTCCATTCTCAGGTTGTCATAATGTCTCTTAGTTGTCAAGTTCTTAGAAAACCTAACTCTATCATTTCCTTCAACTTTACCCAAACTTCATAAGTTGTCTTCAATGAAATTACTTTATTCAATTCATCCTTTGATAAAGAACTAGTACTAGCATACACTTAAACTGTTCCAATAAAAACTCAAGATTCTCTCTGTAGGTTAACACTTAAACCATTCCAGTAACAACTTAATATTTGTCAGTTTATCACATTAAACATCCAAAGTAAATATAAGCATGAAATACACATGAACACCAAAACAGAGAAGACCAAATTTTACGTGGAAAAGCCCCGAAGAAGCTTATTCTCATGAAATGTAAAAATAATTGTTAAGGTGACACCAAAATGTGATTTAATAAAAAGGATCACTACCAAAAATCTTCACTGTCGGTCAGCTCACTACTGATATAAAGAGTCTCACTGTCAATACACAAGCACTAATTAGTGATACATAGGGGCTTGCTTCCGATACAGAAGAGCTCACTATCAGAAGATATGAAAATAAATATATCTATAGACTTCTCTACACGAACATAGATCTCTTTCACATAGATTTATAGTCACTTCGTATATAAGCCACACATGCATACACTTGTATATGTTTCTAAACAGTTACGTCCATGCCTTACTTATACAACACCATGAGATCCACCAGGTTAGAAACATGAATTTGAAATAGGTCACACCAGAACATTCCCATGGTGGGAAGGATTGAAATGAGGACCTTCTTGACTGATTCAACACGCAACACTTTAGGAAAATACCCAACACCTTCTCGAAGGCACTTAGTTCTAGTAGATACAAGGAACACATTACAATACCATGGCTGGTACCAAAACACATCCATATAGGGTTCAACCAAAAACATACAATCTACCACAATGTAGATTCCAAGAGCTAGAATCTATCCATGAACACACAAGCAATATGCTAGACTATCGGTACACATCAACCGATACACTACTATGTCGAAAACATAGCAAATGATACACCAAAAGCTAAAAGAATGAGTATGTTGACATAAATGACAACCATTAATGACAACACCATTGGATAACATCAAATTCACATTCTAACAATAATAAGTATGAAAAAAAATTCTATGCACATGTCGAGTAAAATCCACGCATAATAAATATCATCGATTGGATGATTATGCCAACCATAAAATCACCAAAAGGGTACCATGTCATAAAGGAAACTACATGAATAAAAAGTGTAGTTTTGGGGAAGGAAAAATGCAGTGACTTAGATATTGATTAAAGTCTCAAGGGATGAACTTTCCCTTTCACCACCTCACTTCAACTAGCACATAGAGCTAGGAGATCAAGTACTATGTTTATTGGACATATTTTTATTTTACTTGAAGTGTTTAATACAAATGAAAATAAATAGAGTAGGCTAGAATGCAAATAAATTAAAAACTAATAGATAAAAAAAATTAAACAATTCTAAGTGAAAGAGATAACTACAGAGAATAAAATTTGAGCTCCTTAAACTTATTTCCTTGGACACCAGCATAGGTCTTGGAAAACAACGTAGGTGCAGGATGTTAGCATGACATGCACACATCCTGTACAAACAAAGTATAAAAACATAAATATAATACTCAAAACCAAACATAGAGAAATAAAATAATCTATAGTAACTAATGAGGGAATAAATATGACAAAAAAATAAGCCTAACTATGCAAATAATGAGGGATAAAGATAGATAATACCTTATTTGAAGCTTGATGAAGTTTTTATGTTAAACTCGTATCTCTAAGAAACCTACACACTAGAGATGGGGGAAATGTTGGGGCTATTTGGAGACTTTCCTCGGTCAAGTTCCTACTTTGGTGTTTTCACCTCCACAACAACCATGTAGACACGACAACATGGTGATAGAAAATGGAAAATAAATGATATGCAATCATAAATTACAAAGAAAGTAATAGAGATGATACAATATGATCAAAAGACACAAAATACATGACAAGATTGGAATCCCCTCAACATGATGAAGCACAAGATTAGACGAGTGAAGATTAATCCATAATGGTGACCACTATTGAAGAGTTGCAAGTTGTCTAGTGCAAAGAGAAGTTATTTGTGAACTCAAATGCAAAAAAAAAGTGCTTAGAATATGAGAGAGAGGTAGAATGAATGACCCAAAAGTGTGTAAGAAGACTAAATGAAGGAAAATATGGATATATATGCATGCAAGGCTGAATTTGCATCAGTCGGGTGGATTCAGGCATTACGTCTACATGATAGCTCCAATAGTACTTTGCACGTCTACAAATTTTTAGATGATTGTACATCATGTAGATGTCTCTACAGTACACACACATCCTGTGCCTGATAGGTTGTGTGGGTGAGATGCGGAGGTGGATGGTGAAATGGCACAATGAATGGGTGTGGTAGATGATATATATTTTTGAGACTTATACTAAGGTGACTTATACTAAGGTGAGGGTTATGCTCAATGATAATTTAGACATGGGGTACAAATTTAGGCCATTAAATTTTTCCCCACTTTAGTGAGCATATTATATTGCAAAAAGAGATGTAAGATAAAGTAAGAGAAGCTTACCTAACTTCCTTGCAAGGATTTCATTGCATAGGGTTTTCCCCAACTAGGAATGCCTAAATTTTTGTAGATACAAATTTAACACACAGGACACAGATAAGTATGTTAGATGGTAGAGACAGACTATATACTCAAGACCATCGACGGTATGCCGATATGGGTGGAAATTCGTGTTATGTTAGATCCATATGATAGGGATATTTTGATAGTTCTTAGACATTCATAGAAAATTCTAGATAGGCATGTGATAGGAAGGATTTAGATGGTGCGTCGACATACATAGAGAATGCTAGAGAGGTATCTAATTTTGGAAAAATGATTAGCACTCCCCTCAAGATTCATGACAAGGGACTAACCACCTCTTGTGGATTCTATAAGTCTAGTGGTTGTATCGGGAATTGACAGGTTGATATTTTGGTGTAACTCCAATCACACTTATAACAAGTGGTATCAAAGCTCGATCATAGGTTTGAATCTCCCCAGGTAACCTTGAGGGGGAGATTCTTTGAAAAATAGTTAGCACTCCCCTCGAGATTCATGACAAGGGACTAACCACATCCTATGGATTATATAAGTCTAGTGGTTGTATCAGGCATTGATAGGTTGATCTTTTGGTGCAATGACAATCAAACTTGTAACATGTGATAGGATAACTTAAGATGGATTGCCGACATGCAAAGAAAATTCTAGATATGCATGTGATAGGGAAGATTAAGGTCCTTCCAATATGTGTAGCATTAATCTAGATAGGAATATGACAGGGAAAGGTCTAGACACATAGATAGTGGTTTGGCCCCCACAAGGAAAGACACTGAGATCAAAATTTTAAATTTTTTTGAGAAAAAATTGTGGTGTAGAGACATCATGGTCATTGGATAAAAGCCAAACTAGATACATAGATAATACAACCCCCCTTGGGATGGACTATATTTCTCATAGGGGAGCATAAGAAATTATAAGGAGAGAAGACAAATTTGAGAATGTCAACATATGAGATGATTCTATGGAATGTCACTTCCTGATAGGTGACAGATGATTTCCACAATATCTACATAGAGAGTAAGATCTGATGGATTGGCATAAGAACTCAGATTAGTGAGACATATATGTTCTCTCAGGGGATATTTCATCACTACTAATTGTGGCTTAGATCTTAATAATAACACATGAAGACAAAGAAAAAATAAAATTTGGGTTGACATGGAAGGAGTTCCCAAATGCCTCCCAACAGTTTGTATTATCCACAAATGTCAAAAATCAAGGATAAAACAAATGAAAATATAAGATAAAAAAATAAGAAGATAAACAACATAAAACCTTCACATTTCTAGGTACCAATATATTACAAGGGTCCTCCAATAGAGAAAAACACTGAAAGATGAGCATTAGGAATCATAGGCAAACACACTCTAATCTAAAGATGCAAAAGTGGGTACTACCCTAACATGTCATCCATCAACAGATCATCATCCTCCCAATCTTGATCATATGGGGAGGGAGGTCAAGATTACAATAGTAACCCTAGGTTCCCCACTAGTAATAAGAGCCAAGGATGAAGGTGCCTCGTTATTATCATCTAATTAATCAACTGTGGCAAGTGATAGAGATTATGTAAAGATAGTTGTCAACACCAAAATATCCTCCAAGGAATCAAAGATGAAAGCCTCCTAGCTTGCAGGAGATCCATAAGGAGGTGTAGATGAAGAATATGATGGTAGTGCACCAACATCCCTCATGGGATTCGTGATATGGTTTAACAGCGTCATATGTCTTCTATAAGTCTAGTGGTTGTATCGGGCATTGACAGGCTGATCTTTTGGTGCAATGGTAACCACTACTTGTAATAAGAGTTATCAAAGCTTGGTCATAGGTTTGAATCATGAAGGCCACGGTGAGTGATGCTAGGAGGGGGATTGTTGGTAGTGTGTCAGCATCTCTCACGGGATTTGTGACATGGTTTAACAGCCTCATGTGTCTTCTATAAGTCTAGTGGTTGTATCGGGCATTGACAGGTCGATCTTTTGATGTAACAACAACCACTACTTGTAACAGAAGAATCCTCATCAACCTCTACAAAAGGGGCAGAGACAAACTCGAGAGAAGCCATATATTTCTCAACTAGGAGGAGCAAAATAGAAAGAGGATTTTCTAAAGTAGATGTGTGATGCTTGAGCTCTAGGATAGGGCCCTACTTGAACTTAATCTTAAAGATGAAGGGGAATTCCTCAGGTCAGCTATAGAATCCTTTAGGACATTAGGAAAGCTAGTATGGAAGTCTTAAGTTTAAGAAGGTGCAGGCTAACTAGGAATTATTGCATTAGATACTACTTGAGTACACAACATGTTCATTGGCTCAAAAAATGGCAAGATATATGGAAGGATGGTGAAAAGAGGTGACTCTTGCAAAGGAGAGATAAACACTTATACCCACTTGGTATGAGGCCCAATGGTCACTTTTGGTTTAAGGGGAAGCATGATGAAGGTGGTTAAATGGAAAAGAGATAATGTAATTATAGAAGAGGTGGGAGTGGAACTAGAAGTGGAGGATGAAGTAGAAATAGACATAGGCTTAGAAGACATGCTCTTTTCCCTTGCAATGACCTCACAAGTTAAATCCCTTTCTCACTGATGATACTTTTGCGCACATGCAAGTTTCCTTGACATAGATGTAGACCTGGCTAGGGAGCCTGCAATCATACAACATTGTCCTACCCCATGGGGGTGGTCATCGATATCGTTACCAGTAAAGAATATGGCCTTATCGATGGAGTAGGAGGTGGTTTTGTTATAGGCATTGTTGGTTCAATCACAAGAAACCTTCCTCTTTTTTCCCTATCGACAGTTAGAGGAACAAAGGATTCCCTTTGAGACTGAGTAGTAGGTTCCAAAGGAGATAGTCTAGTCTTAGGGGACCTCTTACTCTTTCCATAAACAATAGGGTGAGGTATGTCTTCGATGATGGGGATAGGAAAAGGAAGATGAAAATTGAGCTTCACTAGCATGAGTTCCTTTCCTTTATCCATATTAGATTTTGATGCTAGAATAGAAGACACCTTTGGGGATTGCATTACTTGAGGTGAGCGAGGAGACTTTCCATGGTGAATGTGCTTTCCTTGAGCCCTTGACAATGAATGGGTGGAAAAAAAATAATTTTGATCCTCAAGAGAGGGCTGAGCAGGGAGGGTGTTATACATTTCAGATTAAGTTCCACAAATTTGTATTTTTGACACATAAGGAATGCTACATGTTGTTAGGGGCATAGGGCCCCTATCATAGTAGGCCAGAAATGATAAAGAGAGAAGCCCCCATGGGACACTAGAGGATGATATACAATATCCTATATGTTATGAATAACACCTTTATGAGGGAACTTAAGGAATTTATGGATGACCTTATGGGATGGCTCCCATAAAGGTCAACCAAGGAATACCTAGTTTGACCCTAAAGAGGTCTGATTAGAGAATAACCATGAATGTTAAAAAGACCAGTTTGGTTCCTACCTTGACCATCAAAGTGGTGGAACCCAAAGGTGGTAAGGACATCCTTTCATGCATTTGAATGGTTTCTCAACACTCGTCATATTTTCCATGATTTAGGTCATTGACAAAAAGGACCTCCTCTGTGATTACATCAACCTAGAAGGTACGGTCAACTAAGACGCCCCTAATGAACACATCATTTATTGATGCTAGGAAATAAAGAGGAGAATAGTCTCTGTTGTATGGTTGATCTAGAGGGGTGAATGTGCTAGTCATTTTGGACACTCTCTGAGCAAGAAGGAAAATTGGAGTGATCGTCACCATGTTAATATAGGGGCTATCACTTAACGAAGGAGGAGGAGATGAAGGTGTCTTGATAAAATTAGATGAATGTGGTAGTAAAGGATATATAAAGAGCTAAAATTTTCTATTCACTTTATCCATGGACTTGTTAGCCTTGGGATTCTTTCCATTCACTTTGATGGTGCCTTTGTCTATCTTATCTTGGATAAGATGTTGAAGACGTACATAATATTTTGTATCATGACCATGCACACAATAGTATTAATAGAATTTTGATCCATAAAACCATTGAGGATATGGGTGTTTATTAGAAAGGGGTATAATTTTGGTAAGGGTCGCTAAATTATCTTTTAAAAAATTTTGTAAGACACACACATAGGAGTCATAAATATTAGTGAATTCCTAACCTCTTTGCGGATCCATTGTGAGGTAGTTCCTCTCAGTGGGCTATAAAAATTGCATAAAATTAGCCACATCCTTGTTCTTCCAAGCTCCTCCAAAAGTAGAAGCCCATCCATAGGAATTTGCGGAAGAATCCCCAAATTGAGCCATAGTAAGGTTTTAATTTGTCAATTCACTATAGAGGAAAGTAAAATTTTGATATCTATTCAGTGATAATTTCTCCTTGAGTGCCCGTTAGATATTGCCAATGAACATTCTCTCAAGATTTCCATTGGACAAGGCATAAGACACCTTTTTAGAGATAGATTGATACCTTGATATAAAGTTAGTTATCTTCGTGTTTGGTTTTTCCTTACAATGAACAAGATCTGCAATAGTGACTTTTCTCCCTATGTTGGCTTGAAACCAAGTGAGGATAGAATCCATCAAGTGATTCAAAGTACCAAAAAAATAATCCATAATAGATCTATACCATTCCATGTAGGTTCACTTAAGGGACTAGGAGAAGAGTTTGAGAAATACATAACCTTGAGTATGATAGTTGTTGTACTTAGTTAGGATGAAATCGATGTGAAGCTGTGGATCTCTATCACCATTATAACTTTCAAATTTTAAGGACTCAGTTCCCTGTGGTAATGGTGTATTCAAAAATTTCATGGTTAATGAACTAGCACAATAAAATAGAGGCATATAAATTTGATAAGTCATAGTAAAAAAATATGCCAATCCTTGTTGCAATCATCCCATACTTTGCAATATGGTGTTTAAGACCGAATTGCTAGGTGGGGGAGGAGGTGGATTATCTCCACCCCTAGGAGGAGTGGATGATCCACTATTAACTCTTGCTCCTCCTCCACCCCTAGGGTTTGAATTGTACCCTTAAGAATTTTTATTTATAGTGATATCACAGAAAACACCAATATTTACAAGCTTGGTGATCGGAGTGCAATCCACCATATGCGCTGAGATCCCAGGCATAAAAACACCAATTTATTCTCCAATAAGGCCTGATTGATTTCCTTGACAATTGAGATGAGGGATGGGTATTTTATCATCTACTATCCTTCCTAAATCCAAAAGAACTTTGAGGCCTTCCTTATCCAAGATCGATAACTCTCTCAAGTTACAAATGATGTCTTAAGCTTACAGAGTGGGCACCCTTTTTCTTAAGGAATAACTCAAAACCTATTAGATTTCCCTCAAGGGACTGAATCTTATCAAACTCAATAGTAAGTGGAATTTAATGATATGTTGTGGGAGGGAAATTAGGTGGAGAACTATACAGTGTATAATATTGGGATCCTATCTTTGGAGAGGTGTTGAGACCTAGTATCGGTCCTATGAAGAAAAGGAATCCACTTGTGTCGTAAGGATTCATATTTCCAATAAATATAGGACTTGGCCTAGTAGGACTATATTGGTCAAGAGGAATGTTATGCCTTTTAGACCTTTGACCATAGTTCCTAGGGTGGTTTAGGTTGTGAAGCTCATAGGAGTTAACAACATACAGACTTATTAAAAGATCTTATCAAGAGTGAGCTTCATGTCAGGCTCACCAAAATGTAGGAAAGGACAAATGCACTAACCTAAAGACTAGTTACAGTCTGAAGGGATGAACTTTCCCTTGTGCCACCTCACTTCAACTAGCATGTAGAGATAGGGGGATCAAGTACTATGTTTGTTGGAGGTATTTGCATTTGACTTGAAGTATTTGATACGAATGAAAATAACTAAAGTAGCATGCAATACGAATGTGAAAATTTTGAAAAAGACAAAGATAATCTAAAGCATGAATCGGAAGCTATGCTAAGGAAGATTACTAAGGATACTGAAGCAAAGAAAAATATTGAGCAAGCCTTGAAAGACAAAATTGAATAGTCTTACAGACTGAATGGTGAAGTTGGACAGTTGTAGATCAATCTTGAGGAATCTAGAAATAATGAGAAGGAGCTTGAAAGAGTCAATGAAGTTCTTAGGAATGAACTTGCTACAACTAATGAATTCAAAGATAAATTCAAATCTAGTTCAGCGAAGCTTGATGCAAAAATTCAAAGCCAAAGACCTAAAGGAGAGACTCAAGGACTTGGATTTGAGAAAGGAGAAATTTTTGGATCAGGTAAGAAAAATAATACTAAAGAACCTAAGAAGACACCTATGAGAAAATCAAATTTCAATTGCAGATTTTTTCCATGTAACAAACTTGGGCATAGAGTGAAAGAGTGAATAAGTAGACCTAATACTACATCATTTTCTGGTTATTGTTTCACTTGCTACAAGTATGGACACAAATAAAACGAATGAAGATCAAAGGTGAATAATTTTATGAATGAGAACAACATAATGTGTTATAAATGCAACAACTTTAGACATATTGAGAAGCAATGCAGATTGAGGACAAATCTAACAAACATAAGGTATAAAAATATGACATGTTTCAATAGCCAAAATTTTGGTCATACGGTAAGAAATTGAAGATAAAACAATATAGGAGGTTTGGTAGATAAGAATAATGTGCAAAATGATAAAGGACAAAAAATAATAAATTTTGATGAAGTTTGAAAGGAAATGAGAAATACATGGGTTATAAAATAATATATTAATGATATAGGGAAGATCACACCAACTTCTAATGTGAAAATTTCATCAGAGAACTGATTAGGTCATTGACCTAAGGGGGGTATTTTATGAAAAATCTTTATCTGACTCCTGAATCTGAGAAAGAAGTGAATGTGATTGGAATATGCAGATGGAGAAGTGAATTTTTGACATGTTATTTTGTTCGCAAGAAATTATTTGACATTGGGAAGGATCTTCAATGAATTTTCATCCTCTGTTCTGAGACAAGCACAAAACACATTAATTACTATCTAATTTTTGGCATGCAAAGAAATAAAAATGATTTTCTTTTCTTTATTTCACACTTTGCAATTTGAAGAGGAGTTTGCAGAACAAACTAAGGCAATTTCAAAGGAGATTGAAGATATTTCTCAGCAATTTCAAAGCTAAACCCTAAAATCATCATAAACGTATTTTTCATCACACAGTTTTATTTTCAAAACCTAAATCATGGATACACCCATAGTAGTCAATATAATAGAGTATCCTAGACCAGTGTTTAAGAAACATCCACATAAACCCATAGAGGATGACCCTTATAGTATTTTTTACTTTCATTCCTTACAGAGTTCTTCATGTTGAAGATATTAGGCCATATATTCTGATGGTGCCTTAGAATGTGTGCAATTTTTTTCTGATTCTTTAATGAAAGTTCTTGTTGTTACAAATGGAATGCTCTTAATTTTATTAACAGAGCTTAGGGTTTATGTTTCACGTATTGATCAATATTTCCATATGTCTAACCCTAGCCTTGTTCTTTTTCTTCATTACATTTTTATAACTTAATCCAAGGGTGTCATCATCATTAAAGGGGGACCAATTTGTTTAAGTCTTAATTGTAGTGCCCACCCATAAATTTACTTTCAATAATGATGCCAGAATATTTTGATTATTTTCATGATGACTATGCATATGTTAGGATGATTTTACTCACCCCATACTTGCATGTGTATGGTTGGCATATATCTTTTAAATTACTATGTGGTGTGTTTATCTTATATTTTTGTATGATGTGTCTGATGTGGTAGAGGACGAAGACATAGTTACTTGCATTGCGAGATCCACATGATTGACCGATCCCTGTCATTGTATGTTCTATATATTATGTACATGATCAACTTTGTGATGCAGGTTTGCAGGTACCGGGCATTAACTTACCTGAATTGTCAAGATGAGCGTGCCCTATCACAATATCTCAATGGTAAGAGAGGGGAGATAATAGATAGGTCTTAATCCCAACTTAAGCTATTATTGTCCTGAAATAATGGACAAGTATCTTATTTTCTACCTTCCAAAATTTTCAAGGTGACATCGTTCGTGAACCCTTCCTTTGTGCTTGTTTGTGGTATTTTGGGTTTTGTCGATTTTGTCGTCATGTTGTCTAGTCATGTGATTGATGTGATTTCTGTGTTAGTTGGTTCAGTGATTTATTAGATTAATTATGTAAAATTAATAATTAAATCTTATTAAATTTGGAAATATTAAATACGATGTTATTTAATTAACGAAAATAAATTAAATACATATATTAATTTAAAAAGTCTAATTTTGGGAATAGAGAATTTAATTAATTACTAAATCCAAAATTGAGATTTAAAAGCATAATTAATGAATTGATATTTTACTATCAATTTGCATATTATTAATATGCTAAAAATATTATTTGTTAATTAAATATTATTATGCAGTTAAAGTTGCACATTCTTTTATTAAAATTAAAATATGAATTTAAAGTAAAAAGCTGAGTTAATTGGCTAAATTGGAAAAGTGCATGTAATTATCAATTATTAAATAAATAAATTATTTTTACTCAATTTTAAGTTGAGTTTTGTTTTTTCTTATTTTTTCATTTGAGTTTTCAGTTGAGTTTGTTTTTAGGGTTGCATGAGTTTTGGAAACCCTAGGTTGAGTAGGTTTTCTTTAACAGGTTTCTTTTGGTCATTTTTGGCACACACAGGTTGCACAAATTTTTACAGGTTTTTGGTTCTGGATTTGGATTGAAAGAAATTGTGAAAGCTTAGGATTTTCAAGGTTTTAGATTGTTCTTCGTGGCTTCTGTCAATTGATGGTTTGAGGTAGGGTTTGAATCCTTAATTTTAGTACTCAGATCCCCATCTTCTATGTATCTCAAATACTGAAATCCCTTGTGTGAAATTCATTATCTACTTCATGTTTGTCAATCTTAGAATATGGTTATTGGTATTATTTTGTGGTTATTTTTTCTTGTTTGCATGTCAAATCTGTAAACCTCAATGTTCAATTTAGAGGAAACTATGTTTTAATGAAATATGTTAAACCCTAGGTTCTTCTTTGAGAAATTTAGGCAAACATTAGAAAACTTGAAATTAATTCAATTAGGGGTTGACTAAAAACTTTGTTAAAACCCTTGGTATAGAAACCGTTTCAGAATATTTGGTTAAAAATATATATCTTGTTGGATGTTCCTTCTATTAAAAAAATTAATAATAATAAATCAATAAAATAAATAATTATCTGTTATATATTTATATATAGAAATGACCTCTTTATTGAATTAAAAAGAAAACAAATATTTTTTTGAATATATGATAATTGGTATATTTTAAAGATATATTAAAAAAAAGAAGGATTGTATTTATATTATTTATTTATTTAAAAATAAATAAATTAATATAAAAAAGATAATATTTATTTCTGAAAAAAAAAATTTAAAAAAATAAATTAAACAATAATTTTTATTTACTTTGAAGAAAGAAAAATTAAAAAATTAAAAAAAAAAATTAGGGTGGGGGCCACATAACCCCCATTACTAAGATTTACTTTTAATATTTATTTTAAATAAAGGTTAACTTGAAAATGAGTTTTGTCTATCTTATTTATTATTAAATATTTTTTAAAAATTTGATTAGATTAATTAGTTTAAAATTTATTTTTATATTAATTTATTTATAAATGTTTATAGTTAATATTTATTGATTTTTAATGTAGATTAATTTATATTAATTTTGTTAAATATTTAATTTTTAAATTATATTTAATTAATATTTTGTTTAATTAAGTATAATCTTTAGGTTATAACATAAATCATTAAGGATTTATATCTTGGATTATATATACTTTTAAATTAAATTTATATCTAAATTTAAGAGTTCGATTATGAGAAAGGGATTTGGAATATATTTATAAGATCCTAAGTTAATAATAATGGATTGGGGATTATGGATAATTTAATTAACTCATAATTAATTTGGGGTACGACTTAATGTTAATTATATTATTTGATCAGAAGATAATTTATATATGGATATGTTATTTTAATAGGCATTTTATTGTGTCTTAGTTGTGGTTAATTGTTGTTATGGGTAGAGTGATGCCCTAGGAGGGATTTTGTCTTCGGGGACTTGAATTATTTTATTGATCTATTCTTGTGCACTTTGGGTTCATATTGTGGAGTATTTATAACCATTTTCATGTCTTGATTGGTTCTTGTATGGTTCTGTTACATCAGTTGCTTATGTTGTGTGTTCTCTGAGTCTCTGATCATTATGTTATTTAACCACGAAAAGGTGACGACAACTTTTGTGTTGAGTCCTAATTATCTTGGTCACCTTATTTCTGGATGATTATCTTATGGATTATGTTACTCCATTATGGAGATGGGTTCTTGTGATGTTTTGATGATCACTGATCTTATGATGTGATACATGAATTTACATTTTTTTGTTGAGATGTCTAGTATGGGATGGTCAGTTTGGATCCTTGTATAGGAAGATATGTTATTTTTTATTCTCCAATATTTTCCTTGCTGATTATCTTAATTTATGATTTATGAGAAGCCCTCATGATTTTGTTTTTCTATTTTCTTTTGGTTCTTTTGGTTGGAGCATTAGGGTAGGTTATCTAGTTGTGTAGTAGGGGTGGTTTGCAATAAGTGTCAGGGCCCACAAGTGGTAGCCACCATCACTTATTGTATGTTTTCTTAATTAAGTGATAACATAATACATAATGGGGGTTTTAAATGAATTAATAAGATATTGTACCTCACCCATGCTTGAGCACTTGTATAGGCTAAGATGGAGGATGAGATGATGCATGTCGCTCTGCAAGGTATGGTTCTGGCATATTTAATGGCTTCGTATGGTTGAGGAGTCATTGATACCGTATATGGTCATTTAAGTGTCAGGGTCTAGAGAGACTACCGAGATGAGACTTAAGGGTTAGACATATATGATGACACCTTCCTATACACAATCTAGGTTTCCTATATATGTCAAATTCCCTAGAGTTAGAGAGCTATCAGGATCCCCTTGCTTAGTTATCTCTTCTTTATTTGGTTTTTTATCTGAGTGGGATCTTTTGTTATCTCCTCAACACAGTGGGAGTGGACCTTTGGTTCCACGAGGTCAGGTGGTAGTGATTCTTATTACCATTGAGATCTGACATTTGTGACTTTTGCTTGGATGATCCTTGTTGCACTTGTGCCTTCTTGTTCTTCATTGTTGGAAACTTTCTCTTATCTTTCTTAATTTGTTTACTTGTATCATTTTATCAGTTGTGACATTCTTGGATTATTATATTGCACTTCGTATTGAGTTTTTTCACATACCCTATAACTTGTGCAGTGGATGTTAGTTCATTATGTATACCTTATGATATCAGTTGTATTTAGGTTTCATTTATGAGATAATGTTATTGTTACTCATTTGCATTATATGAAGATTCTATATTGTTTAATTTCTTTTAGTAGATTAGTTAACTTAAGTAATTCTACGTCATGGAACACTTAGGATTTGTAATATCTAAATGAGTTGCATTTATGAGTATGTATGTCTTATGTTATATTGCTTCCGCATTGTTAATTCTTTATTAATTATAAACTCTAAAAAAAAATTATTCTGCAAACTTAGTAACATGTTTTAGGTTAATCTCTCTTGGGTTCCTTGGCGAGGTATTACACTAATACCATAAGTGACTAAGTGTCAGTCCCTTTTAATGTTTTACACCTTAAGATGTGATTTCCCTAAGTCTAGCCCTGTATCCCTCTATATTATTCTACTAAGTTATGGGTTAATTTTTTGTATTAGGTGGAACCCTTTAATTTTTCAAGCAGTGGGCTACATGTTACTTTCTTACTCACCCCACAATCTCATGATGATGTCACGGTTTGGACCCAACTGATCGTAGGATTGTGAAATTATGTCATTTGTCACACGTTCTTTGATCAGTGGTGTATGTTATATCTTATGTTTTGTTTGTCAATCTATTTGGTTAAAGGTCGAATTACTAAAGAGATTACCTTTTATCACATGTTAAATTTCAATGGAGATCTTTTGTTCTGTTAGAAAAGGTGCTCGAAGGATATTTTATGTCATCGCTTCTTCAGAGGATAAATTTTTACGAAGATCAATGACTCATTAACCCGTGATCAAACTTTATCGATATTTAATTAGTGGGGGATAGAGAGATGTTTCCATGTGTCCTAGGCCAGTGAGAGACTAAAAGGTGGGACCAAATAGAAGATAGTTGGTGATAAATAGTTGGCTAGATTTGCTAATGGAGAAAATAAATGTTAGAGTTATCTATTACATTAAAATTAATCGACGGGAAACAAAAGTGCTTATCTTTTAGCACATGGTAGAAATAAATGGTGATCTTTTATTCTGGATAAAAATGTAATGAATGTTTAAGGGAAGTTAGAAGGTTGTTCGATAGGTAGACTATGGTTAAGATCAAAGGTCTTCATGATCCCATAATCAAAGTTGCATTAGTCTTTCTATGAGGGATCACGAGATCTTGCCACATATACTTAGATGTGATGGTTAGGAGGATGACCAACGGTGGAGTTTCAAACATGATTTTAAAAGAGGTGATTAGAGCCATTTCTCATTGTCTACACAGGAACTAACCACTGGAAAAGGTATTGCCTTGTCGACATAGGAATGGGTAAAATATATAGTTCTCAAGTTATCACCAAAGGGTCTAAGTTCCATGACAACATGAAACAAAGCTCCAGATATACAAATGGATTAGGATGAATCCTGGGTTTTTATTGAGATAATTGTGATATGCCGAGAGGATAAAACAAGTGTAGATTTGTCAAATATTTTCATAGTAGGATAAAATCAAGTAACTATCCCATAAAAGATTTCAAACTAGAAGGCAACAATTTATTATAATCTTTGCATTGGAGAAATGCAAGATGGCAGCATTTGGGTTTGATTAAAGTGATTGATAGGATGAGTAAACTTCAGGGAACATTATTGAAGTGATAGCACCACCAAGTGGAGTGTTTTGAGTTATAAATGAAGTAGGGTGGTGTATTGTTGGTAGAAAATAACAAAGACCTCATAGCTTTCTTAGGTAGTTTTCAATGGAGAGAAGAATAATGGATGAGAAGAGTTATGGAAATTATCATGATAATCTCTGTGATACTAGATGGAGTTTCTTCCAAGTGAGTGTGTTCATAATCAAAGGAGTCTTGAAAGTTATAAGGATAATTAGAGGGGTCTTCAAATCCATTTCCCCATTATTTGGGCCCTTCTTGGTTTTTCCACTCCCTCTCCTCAATCTTTGGTTGGCCTAGAAGAGTAGAAAAGGTTCCACAAGGTGGAAGAAATAGTTTTAGGATAGGTTTAGGGCAGTAGCCAGTCATCTTTACAACAACATTTTAGTTGAAACCCCTCTCCTCCTTATAAGTTTCCATGTGAACCTTATTCCACTTTCTCTTATCCTAGGCATAAAGGTTTGAGATCCTCCTCTAGTTTAGAGGTATTTTTCCTTCTTACTTGGCTTAGCTTTCCTTTCTAGGAAGGGAAATGCTCTGTCTAGGAAAGGAAATTATTTGTATCTCAAAGTGACACATCTCATGGTCAATCTGGAAGAATTCAAGAGCAATCGTGGTAAGGATCATGAAATTTTTTTTCTACCAACATGCAGTTGAAGTTATTTTTCATTGAATCATCACATACACCAAAACATGAAGAATTTTTGGGAGGCAGTTGGAAATATTGTTGTAGAAGGAATCACAAGTGGTCCTACAGGCTTGTGACATGTGTCATTTTTTTCCCAAATCTTGTTTTCTCCCTTTTTCTATAAAATGGAATTCATGGCCAAATGAGAAGAGAGAAGATATAATTTTAGGGTCCAATTTTCAGGTTCTAGTTCTAGGTTCCAAATTCTGAAAGCTCTGCAAGGCAGGTAGAAGCTCTGTAAATTGTAAGAGTTAGGGTAAAATTAATTATTATTCATTTAATCTGAAATACCTTTGTCTTTGTTTTTGCAATGATTTTCGTGAGTATATTTTATTCTGAGACTATCTCCATGGCTAGAATGTAATATTCTTTAAATTTCAATAATCAAAGATTATCTGGGTTTTCCATGCACATTCGTTGCATTAGAGTTATTTGTGTTGTTGATTTCTATTCAAGGAATGGAGTGAATGCTTCAAAAAATGTAATAGGAATATTGTGTTCATAGATGGATTTCTAAGAATGGTCATATGATAAAGCTTTAATGGTCTTATTATCATAATGTGATAAAAAAAAATCAAAGATTTTCAAAACATGTTTGATATATCAGGATGAAATTTTGGTTATATAACTTTGTAGCCCTTCCCTTAGCACTGGTCAAGTCTTATGCATATTCTATTATTTAGTTTGGTCCCAACTCTTAAAATCATACTGAATATTTCTATTTTATGTGCTTTTTCATCTCATGCTCCAAGTGGTTGAGGATCACTGAGGAATTGGTTGTTCCTGAGCATTCTCCCTCTCTGTTGAGCCTATATGAGAGATTATATTATTTATATTAGTATTATTTATAAGAGTAGTAAAGGATTAGTAAATACACTAAGGGATCACCCTCCTCAGTTTTGCAAAGCCCAAAGTACAAAAGGATTTAGTTGATTCTTTTTATTTGGTCCAAGTCCTAGAGATTATTGAAGATTGGAGTTGGCTTCACCATAGGTAATTGAATGATTAACTTGGTTGTTATTTTGTTAGTGTAAACCCTTTTCTAGGAACCAACATATTCATTACAACATGGAAGAATTATGAGACAAAGTCATTTCACAAAAACTTAAGGAGGTCTCTGCACATTTAGTTTTGAAAGATGAATACAAAAAATTAGCAGAGAAGAAGTTAGAAAGAGTAATGGAGTGTATAGATTTATTCTAAGAAGATTGGGTACCCTATGTGCTAAGAAAAGAACATGATCAGTTCATGTGGCTAGATAAAATTTGTAAGATCACTAAGGAGGTTTTGAAGGCAGTATAATATTCTATGACAGTGGAGAGGTCTCTTCCCTAAAGTCTATTAAGAAGGACATAGTAATAAATCTGACCAATTCTCAGTGGAATAAGAGAGAAATGATAGTGAACAACATTATTCAACTTGATGTGTAGTTCACATCTAGAGTGCTTGGTTACAAAATATTTCATTATAGCCGAGAGTATTCCATTTCCATTAGAATCATATATGTTGTGTATCAAATGGTAAAATAAAATGAGGAGTGTGACATTTGTGAAGCACTAACTGATCAACTCATTAAAAATATAGAGAAGATAAAGAAGGGTCCAAAAAAAAAATATTCAAGTTTGGATATGTGTTGGTATGTTTGTTTTTCTATTTTATCAGTTACTTTCATGGAGTAGGCAAAATTAAGTGGAAAGAAGATAAACCAATAGTTGTTCAGATTAAATAACTTTATAACATGCTTGGAGAGAAGAAAGATAGATTTGATATGTGAGGATAATTCAAAAGTGTTCAAGAAGCTATGTAGTTGAGTCCTGGGATTCCACCTGAGATAGTAATGAACTACGAGGACAAAATATTCTTCATGATAGAAATTGATGCATGTCTAATGGAGGAAGAACACCCCAAAACATCTTGGGTAATTCCTATGGGATATGAGCTAGATGGTCTAGTTCTTGAGGTATATGCAGAAGATATCCTAAAGAAACCCTTAGATGAAGTAGAGAAAAGGTTTGGTACTTATGAAAAGAAGAGTCTTTGAGTGCATGAGGTACTTACTGTTAATCTCTAAGTTCTGTTGATGATTAGTGACCAACACGTAGTCATTCACTTAAGTAGTTTTAGTTGGCTATCACTGTGGCCAAGCTAAAACTATGCAAAGCCAAGCAACATTGATGAGCAGTGTTCAGTTTACCAAGTTAAATTATCGAGCCGAGTTGTATTATGCCGACCCGAGTAGGATACAAAGATTATAAGTATCGAGTGACAGAGATGTTAAGTGCTGAGCAGAATAGTTTTTTTGTATACATGTCTGGAATGATTCAAAATTTGAGGATAAGTGATCTCGCCGACTTGTATAAGCTTTTTGGGCCGACTTATGTATGCATTTAATATTCTTCTACGGAGTTTGTTATGCATTTAATTGTTTTATCCTATGCATGATCTATTGTAAACATTAATTGTAAATACCTTCATGGTATAGGTATTAGATCTTGATTGTTGATCTATATCTTGCTATCAGACTTGAATAGATATATTAGATTGCTTCTAAACCCTATTTTTGTTGGAATTATATTGAGATGGTGTACTGAGAGGGGAGGGGTGAATCAGTACCTCTAAAACTTTTCATGGTTAGCCCATTAACCCTTAATCATCAGTTTGTAAATTATCTTATCTAACTGTTCATCTTTCTTTATGCATATGCAATCAT
>MU224242.1:905193-949088 GCA_018584345.1 Thuja plicata
ATATTTGCAAAGGCTTTTGACTTAGAGGATGAAATGCCTCAAGCTCCAATTATTGATCAATTAGTTAACATTGTACAGAAGGTAACTGATGATGATATTAACAACAATGAAAAACTTCTACAATGGTCTGAGAGGAGATTTGAGAGCAAATTTTTGGAGAAACTCTCAAAAGACATTGCAACAAAATAGGTTGAGCTTTCTACACTTGTAGAAATTTTGGAGAAAGTTATAGAAAATGTTTATTCTTTGTACAGGAAACTATGTGATGTTGAATTCTTCACAAAGGATAATCTACAGCTTGCTGAGAAGCTACAGTTAGATTTGAGATCAACTGGCACTACTTTGGGTAAGGATACTACTTCTAGTTCTTTACATCTTACTAAGTTGATCAATGCACAATGGAGAATAGCCGAGCTTATGGCTGAAGATGGTCGAATTAGGGCCAAATTGATAACTATTTAGACAAGCCTATTGCCTCACTTGGAGGTAATACAGAAGGAACTTTCAATTGCAAAGGAGTTATCACAGAGAAACGCAAATCTCTCAATTGCAGAAAGTTTAGTGAGTCTAGCTGTCGAGCTAGAAATAAAATTGGAATTTATGAAGATTGCTAAGAAAAGTTGGGATACTACATTTGAATCCACCCTGCAGCTTCATAAATTTTTTTTGGATAAGTACAACTTAACCCCACCAACAATCAGTGACAAAAACAAGGGGGAAATTGGTAAGGAAGTTGGAAAGGATACAATATGATACATCAGTACAGAACAGGTACACTTGTATATATTTTTTGAAGGCATGTAAAATTTTTGTATGAATAATTCCAAGTATATTCCTAGGGGGAGTACTTAGTATACTTAGGCAACATTTTGATGAAATGAATGGAAGTAATGATAAGTGTGTTTTTGCCACTAATATCAATGGGGGAGATTGTTAATCTCTAAGTTCTGTTGATGATTAATGATCAACACTTAGTCATTCACTTAGGTAGTTTTAGTTGGCTATCACTGTGACTGAGCTAAAACTATGCAAGGCCGAGAAACATTTCCGAGCAGTATTCAGTTTTCCTAGTTACATTGCCAAGCCGAGTTGTATTATGCCGAGCTGAGTAGGATACAGAGATGATAAGTGCTGAGCGACAGAGATGTTAAGTGCTAAGAATAACAATTTTTTTGTATACATGTCTGGAATGATTCAAACTTTGAGGATAAGTGATATGGCCGACTTGTATAAGCTTTTTGGGCTGACTTATGTATGCATTTAATATTCTTCTACAGAGTTAGTTATGCATTTAATTGTTTTATCCCATGCATGATCTATTGTAAATAATAATTGTAAATACCTTGATGGTATAGGTATTAGATCTTGATTGTTGATCTAGATCTCACTATCAGACTTGAACAGATATATTAGATTGCTTCTAAACCCTATTTTGTGTGTGCAAGAAGAGATCAGACAAAGTGTGTGGTGAATTCATTTTGAAGTAAAATGCAAAGAGGGTTATTTTGTTAAAAAGTAGAGATCAAGCAAAGTGACAACACAGTGAACAATAGAGTAAAGTTATATCAAATTGTGAGATCATAGAAGGTACTGGAAAGAGAAGATCTATCATCAGCATCTAAGTGCATAACGAAGGATCAATACTTGAGACATTCTAATCATTGTATCAGGTGAAAATCTCTTAACAGGGTGGTTCTAGAAGACCTTTCTAAATCTCCTAAGAGAGTGCTTACTTTATTGTAAGTTGAAATCCTTTCATAGGGTAGATTGTAATGATCTTTAGCTCTTAATCGGGCAGACCTTTAACAGGGTAGATTGCATTTTGTAATCAACATTTGTAGCCTTAATAGGCACACTTTATTACTGCAGTAGTGAAGAATTTTGTGGGTGTCATCCCCACCCCAATTTTACCTTTTTGGGTTTCTAGGTTACCAAGTTCTTGTGTTATGAGTTGTTTATTTCATTATGTGGATGCTATCTGATATTACATTAGATTCATATATGTATGGATGTGGATCAGTTTGTTTTAAGTATTTAATTTTGTAGATCTGATTCACCCCCCCCCTCTCAGTATCTTGCTTTCCCATTATTGCATTTCCAACACTTACTAGGTATCGAAGAGAAAGGATGATTAGAAAACAAGTTTAGATGGTTGGTGAGATGATGAACTTTACTAAGGAGAATATGGCTAAACCAAGAAAGAAGTTTGAGGAAATTGAAAGGGAAAATTTTGTAGAGGAACCTATCAATGTTGATGATACCCCTCCTAAATATATACCCTTGGCACTATCATTAAGAGGAAGAAAAAAAATAATTTCAATGAAAATATGTGTTAGTCTATTAGAGAAGAAGGTGGGAAATAAATATGATTCACCTAAACCATCTACATCGGAGGTCACACCATCTAAACCTCTCAAGATAGAGTATACCAAAAGCAAGAGAGTAAAGGAAAAAAGGAAAAATAAAGTATAAAGGATAGAGAGATGATGACAAAGAAGAGGTAACTAACTCAAATGATGTTGTGAAAAATTTGAGAGCAGAAGGAGCCGAGGAAGCTAGAGTGGTGAGTGATTCTACAACTAAGAAATATTTGATAGTATGAGAGCCTACGATTATATATGGTAAACCACTTTTCTCATACGATGATATTTTAAATAATATTACATGTCATGGGATTTTAATTCAATTGAAGACGTATTATTGTTTATATGTTGATGATGAGAAAAGAAAACTGGAAGGAGTGATTGAGTATTTGAACAATTATAATAGAGCATTGACTAATATCAAAGGGGACATCCATGATGATCTATTTGATCTAATTGAGGCTAGGAGATTGATAGCACAAAAGAAGGATAGGGATATTAGAGAATTGATATTGATCAATTTATGTCCAATTATTGCTAAGGAGGAAGTAGAAATTTTACTTGAGGAAGCAAAGAAAGAGTTGAACTAGAAATCAAGGATTAACACGCTTATACCTAGAAAAATTGATGAAGTGACCAAGGAAAAAGAGAATGAAATGACATGGATTATAATGAGAAGACAGTATGAAGTTAAATAAAAGATTGATGAGCCATTATATACATCATTTCATATGACTATTGATGAACCAGACATCTTTATTTCTAGTGTTCCTATCACACTTTCAGTTGGTGATGAAGAAGAAGATATTCTTGGAGTTCAGAACTAAAAGAAAACAATAAAATAAGGATAATATTATTTGGATATAGAGAAGAAGGAAGATGAAGAAAAATAAAAATCTGATGATTCAAATGCAAAGGTCAGAGGAGCAAAAGAAACAATGATAGACCAGACTCATGCAGAAGTTGAGTAGATAGATTTGGTAGTAAATAATGATACCAACGAAGTGGAAAGAGACACTAAAAATGAAGTAGGAGAAAATGACATTATAGATTAGGAGGATATGCAGATGACTCAAGGTCCAATTTAGTTGGATGCACTTAGTCCTGAAGAATTGATGATAATTTCCATTGAGGCATATACTAGAGAAAGGAATCGAATCTTGAGAACACATAAAAAGGGCAGTGAGTTTCTTACTCTAGTATCTCAATTATCAAGCAAGATCTTACCTACTTATGCATTTAGTCAGAATAAACCTACCTCATGTTAGTTAGAAGCTTTGTGTAGGTCATATAATACATACTTTGAATCTCGAGAGTAGTCATCATTAGTGAAGGTACAAGATGAATAAGAAGTTAAGATACTTAATGAGTTGAAGGTTGGTATTTCCATGAAAAAGAATTATTTGGGCTTAGATATTCAAGGAGTCAAGAATACTTTCCCTGAAGGGAGTGTAATTTACAAGGGTTGTCTTGATAGCACTGGATGTATATCTAATGTAGATAAAGTCATTAAGAAAACTGAGGACAAGCTATCTGAATTGTCAAAGTCTTTGGATCCTTTGAAGACTTTAGCTTTGGTATATATAGTATAGGTGAAAACACTTAATGATAAAATAAAAACACTTGTCACTAAGAAAGAAAGACTGAAGGGAATATTTGGTCAACTAATGAACTTAATTGTTCCTAATCTTGATATTTTGTTTAATAGTTTGAAGGAAGAAAAGCTTACATATAAAATATTTGATAATTTAGATGTTCTTAATACAAAGAAAGCATCTTAACCAATCTATGGGAAGATTGAGGTCATGGAGAATATGAAGAAAATTTGGGATACAGACTTTGGAACTCTGAGGAGCAATATCTTAGATATTTTGAAAATTTTATAAGTATGTATGCATAACTTGTACATAGTGGATGATATAGGATTTTAATAGTTAAATTTTGAGGTGGATATCCACCTTTTCTTTTGATGTCAAAAGGGAAGCGATAGGTGAGAAAAATGACATAATTAGCTAAGGGGAGTACATATTTTTTATAAGGAGATAAACTTGTTGGCGGTTTGGTATTTTTGGACACTTAGTCATTTTTCACTAAGTGTTGCCATCAATACCAAAGGGGGGGTTGTTGTAAATAAGAACTAACATGGATGAGTTGTATGTTTTCATTGATGGAAACTACATATTATTATTATGATGAATTGTCGTGGTATATTGATACCAAAAAATAGACTACAAATTTGGCCAATTATGGAATAATAAACATAGTTTCCAGGTTTCGGTATATGGATCAGTATAGCAGTTAATGATCTAATTTTGAGTTGAAAACCTAGGAGGAGATTCAAAGAGGTATTAGTTACCTTTTTCTATGATCATATAAGTTTATATTATCATATGACAGAGTTAAATTGTTCTAAGTATCGGTATACAAAATGCAGAGAAGAACAGAGATAGTTGGGTAATGGATCGATCAAAAATCTTATCAGATTGATGATCCAATCATTTTGATAGTTTTTAATGATAGAGATGACATGTGTAAATATTTGTATGCTTGGGTTCAAGGTTAGGAACATATTTTGATGATGGATGTTGCTGAAACTTCACATGTTATCTATTTTGTTCTTGAGGCTCACAATGTGAGTAAAAATATTTGATGATGGATATATACGTTTGATTTTTTGAGATATTTAGCATGAGAGATGGTTGGATATGAATGATATATGTTGTATGTGATTATTATATCAATGAGAAGTGATTTGGCTATCAATTGAGCAGATCTACATTATAATTAATGGAACTATATAGGCATTGATTATGTTATTTCTCAATTCACCCTTTTGGATATAATCTTTTGTATGGCAGTGAGCCTATAAAGGCTATATAGCTATTTTTTAATTGGAGAAATGAGCTCTAGGTTGTAAGCCTGAATGCAGGTGCATTCCCCTCATGTACTAAACTCCTAACAGGGTATCCTTTATTTTTGTAGAGATAATTTGAGGGTTTCATCCCCGCCGTGTTTTTTCCCTTAACTGTGTTTGCATGATAAAAATTAGGGTGTTATGATGTTTTGGAGGCTATTATTTTATATCAATTGTCTATTATTTATTGCTTTCAGTTTATGGTTATGAAATCAAGTTAAAAAGGTTATAATTTCTAGAACACTGATTCACCCCCCACCCCCCCATTAATGTTCCTTGATCCTAAAAATATATGCATGGGAATTCACATCGATGGGTAAAGGATTCAGGTATTATAACTGAAAGGTGGTAGTTTTTAATGCTCCAATAATACTCTATACGTCTGTAGATTCACGGATGTCTTAATGGTTTGCAAGAATCATGTGCCTGAAAGGATGCATGGTCAAGACGCTGAGGAAAGTGGTGAAATGGAATGATGAGTGGGTGTGGAAGATGATGTACATTTTTAAGTCTTATACTAAGGTTTGGGTTATGTTAAATGGCAATTTATACATGGGTACAAATTTAGGCCATTATAGTAGTGCTAAGGAGTCACCACCTAAACACACAGTAACCAAAATATAGTATAAAGAGTTCATCATAGTATCTAAAAAATGATATAAAATAAACCACGCTCCATACATAAGCACACTACCAACACTCAAATACCATAACTAGAAAGTAAATATAGGAGAGTTCTGATATCCTCTCCCCTAGGACTGGGATTCCTCCTAAAAGTCTCAAATTAAATGAGCATGACATTCCCTCATATGGGAGGCATCCTCCCAAGTGGATAATTCCTCATTGTAACTATGTCATTGGACCTTTACCTAGTCCAACATGATCCTACACAGCACTACAAATCTTTGTGCCAAGATGTGGATTGGCTCCAATGCCAAGTGGTCTCCATCTTGTACATGTAAAGCAATCCAATCCAAAACATGAGTGCTATCATGAATATATCACCTAAAAATAGATATAAGAAATACATCATGGATGCATGACAGGTTGGGTGGTAAGGTTGGATGATAGACTACATGATCAATCCTCTCAAGAATCTCAAAAGGCACAAAAAAATGCATTGATAGGTTAGATCCCTTCACATAATGGATAGGACTCTTTTACATCTACACCCTCAAGAATAAACAGTTCCCTACTCAAAAAATACAAACCACCCTCCTAGCATTAGCATACTTCTCTCTATGCTGAGCCACCAATAAAAATTTTCTAATCAAGGTGAATTGTCTCTCTATGTCTTGTACCATTTATGTACTGATGGCTAACCTATCCTCAAGTTGATCCCAACTCAAAGGAATCTTGCAAGGTCTTCCATAAAGTTCCAAATATGGGGCCATGTCAAGGGAGTTGTGATTATTTTTATTGTATGTAAACTCAACCAAACTAATGTATTATTATTGTATAGTTTTTTATCCATTGCATACATCCCTCTAATACCTAATTCACCCTCTCTCTCTCTAGCCATTGGTCTCTAGGTCATGTGATGTACTAAAATTGAGCTGAGTTCCCAATGTCTATTGCAATACAGTCCAAAAATTTGAAGTCAATATTAGATCTCTATGTAAAATGATCTCACCATCACGTCCTCAAGAAATATGTGAGCTACTAATGGTGCTATGTACGTAATAATATTTGATGAGAGAAAAATGTGCAACCTTGGATAAATTGTCCACTGTCACCATGATGGCATCATGACAATGAGAGTACATAGGTAAAATCACTATAAAATCTATGGAGATGGTATCCTATTTCCATTCAAGTACCTCATGAGGCCGCAACAAACTTCTTCTATGATGGTGCTCTTCCTTTACCCTATGACACTCTAACCATCTAATGACAAAATCAGCTATTTCACATCACAAGCGTGCCCGATGGTAAAATGGTTGAAGGTATTCGTGCATATTCTTAACCCCATGATGTGGTTCATAAGGTGTTCAATGTGCCTTTTCCATAATCATAGTATGAATTTCCTCATCACAAATAACATATATACATCCTCTATGACACAAAAACCTATCTAAATCAAGTGTATAGCTTGAGAATTTTCTCTTCAAGGCCCCTAAGATTCAATCTACTACTGTACTTCTTTGTACCAATCATCTTAAGGAGTTTTTTTATAATATATGGGTCCTCAAATCTGCGTGCATAGTCTTTTCCATCAACTCATGTCATTTTATTCACAAGGGATCCACAACCGCATTCTCCTTTCCCTTGATGTAATGCACATCAAAGTCATACACACATACAAACTCCATCCATCTACATTGTTAGGCATTAAAGTTGCATTGCATAAAAATATACTAAAGGTTTTAATGATTAGAGTAGAACTCAAAATAATGATCAAGAAGAAAATGTCTCCATGTCATGAGTGCATGTACTACTGCTATGAGCTCTAAATCATGGGAGAGATAATTGAGATCATGGTCCATGAGCTTACATGACTCATATTCTATTACTCTACCCTCCTACATCAAAATATCTCATATACCATCCAAAGAAGCATCAGTCCAAACTGTAATTTCAAGGTTGGATTCAAAATTGCAAAAATAGGAGTACTAATGAGTCACTCCTTGATGACCTAAAAGGCTCTCTCACATTTCTATGTCCATTGAACTTCTTCCCTTTCTCTAAAGGTAAGTAATAGGGTGTTTTATTCAAGAAAATGCCTCCAGAAATCTATAATAATAAGGTAGGGTTTAGTGCCTCGAGTAGGATGAGTGGATCAAAAAATATTAGGGAACCTTCAACTTAGAGTCAGACTTGAGGATGATGTTATGTATGGAGTTACATGATGAGATTTACCTTTGGGTTATAGTAGTAGTCAGCATGGTATTGTATCTAAATAGGTACTTGGTAATGTGGGAAAGTCCCACATGATCTTTGCAGCACTGGCTCACTTCCAAGATGATCACCAGGCCTATATCGTTGAGGCAATAGGTATGTTTGATGGTTTCCATGTTAGTATATTATTTGATTCTAGTACTAAAGGTTCCTTAATTTCCCCAAATTTAGTGGAGTGGGGTAGGATGGTGGCTATTAGCCAAGAGATAGGTGTGAGGTATTTTCTTCAAGAACTAAGGTATTGATGGACACCATGGTTAGGGAGTGTCGTGTGTCTATTAGACCTACGACTACTTCCATTAACCTTCAAGTGACTCCACTAGGTTCTTATGAAATTTTATTGGGTATGGATTGGATTGATGTTAACCAAGCCAAAATAGATTGCTTATGTGATAGGATTGAATGTTTGGACGATTTAGGATGTTCAATGAATATTTTAGGAGTTTAGAGGCCTATTTCACTCTATATGATCTTATCCTTGCTAATGAAGAGATGCACATGACAGGGTTATCTATTGTTTTCCAGTACTATTTGTGATATTTTGGAGGAGACTTTAGAGGGAATGACAAAGAGTTATTTAGATGACCATCATATTCTTTTGGAGTTTACTGATGTGTTCTATACAGAGCTATCAGGCTTGCTACCTAAGAGAGAGTTGTACTTTCACATTGACTTGAATCTAGGAGTGCAACCAATGTCTAGAGTGCTCTATTGGATGATCACCCAAGAGATAAATGAAATCAAGATTTAGTTAGAGGAGATTTTGGAGAAAGGGCACATTCACCCTAGTGTTTCACCTTGGGGTGTACTAGGGTAAAAGTATAAAACTATGTCACACTTTTAAAAAGGAAAAGGTTAACAAAACCAAAACTATTCAACTTCAACAACATAAAAGTGAAATTTCTATTTGGAATTTGAAGATGACGTAAACTAATGAAATGTGTAAAACTAGATGAATTTTATGTTGGTTTTTTTTTTTTAATGAACAAGAATTGATATGTTTTTTTAATTTTTAAAGTCCATTTTTCAATTGCCAAAAAATACTACAAATTAGGGGGTTTACCTCCCACCAAAAAGCTATGTATAAATAAATTTTTTCTCCTCTAATCTCAAATTTTCTTTTAGGTGACATGTATAGCCAGTGAATGAAAAAATAAAGATTGGTTTTCGATGTATATTTTCTCCATTATAAGAATTCAAAGTCTCACTTACCCAAAATTGATTGTTTTTGTCTCCCACCTTATTTTCCCTATCAAATCTATACCAATCAAAAAAATTATACAATCTTGAAGAGGAATCTCTCCTCTAGTGAACCATGTAATTTTTAAATTTTTCTGATATGATTTACTATTTTTTTTCTTTTTCTGAATCAACGTCTTCTGAAATGTTAATATATTTACTTGCAGTATTTAATTTGTAATTTTAATAAATTAGTTCTAATAAAAATAGTATAAAACTTATATGACCATATTCTTGACTCTGGGCTCTACAAAAGGGTATTTTTAGTTTTTCTAGTAAGTGGATTTTTTTATGGAGAAATTTTGGTGATTTGGCTACCACATGACATGCCACATAGACTGGTTCGACCGAATGGGATTCAGTCAAATCCATTTAGGCTGAAAATATAGAGGTTCTGGTCAACTCACAAATGGTCGCGTGGGTAACTGCGTCGCTTGATCCTCATATAAGAGAGGATTTTTTTTTTGTTTTAAGTCATAAAAACCAAATAAAATCATCCAAATGGTTTTCTACAGAAGGAGTATTAAAGCGATTTGTTTTGGCATTAGAGGGTGATTATACAAATAAATCAGAAAAAAAGGTTTTATTTTTTCCCTAATAAATTGATTTTATACATTAATTTTTTCCTTTTTTTAATTTTTTTGGTTGTTAATTAAAAATTTGGAAGTAATTAGATTTAGGAACTTGTAAGTGTTATTTATGAATTTTTTATTGGGTATAGTTAGTTTTCTGTATGGAGGTGAATTGAAGAAGTCAATTTGAATACTTTGTGCAATGGGGAATACTTTATAAATGCTTTTGTGTATGTTATTTTGTATGCTTTGATGGTTCAATGGTTTTGATATATAGTTATAAATGTTTTTATGTATGCTTTGATGATTGAATGGTTATGAAATCCCCTTTATGCCATAAGTTAAGATAAATCTCTTATGTGTCATTAGTTAGACATCCCCTTAATACACTTTGTTATGAAGACATAGTAACTTGAGATTCCCTTAAGACGTCGTAACTTTAGACATCCCCTTAAATCATTAGTTAAGATAAAGTGCTTACATATTTAGTTCATTAAGTTACATAAATTGTGTGTATAACATTAAGTTACATAAATTGAAGCTTGTATGACATTAGTTAAGATAAATTACATCCTAAGTTAATCCTAATATTAAAATAAATAAGTTTCAATTTTCTGACATTAAGTTACATAAATTAAGATAAATTGTGCTTGTATGACATTACTTAAGATAAATTGGTTATATGTCATTAGTCAAGATAAATTGGTTATATGTCATTAGTTAAGATAAGTGGTTTTATGTCATTAGTTAAGGTAAATTGGTTATATGTCATTAGTTAAGATAAATTGCTTATAAGTTATTAGTTAACATAAATATGTTATATATCATTAGTTAGGATAAAGTGTTTACATATTTAGTTCATCAATTACATAAATTGTCTGTATGACATTAATTTAAAGATAAATTACATCCTAACTTGATCCTAACATTAAGATACATATAACAAATTTCCTTACATAAATTTCTTGTATGACTTTAGTAAAGATATTTATTGCATCCTAAATTGATCCTAACAAACATAATAAATAATCTATCTAAAATATGTTGTGGGTCCACAAAACACACCCCATTTCGGTTTTCTAACCATGGGGGGGCCCTTTCATTTTTTGGATTTTTGGGGTCTGCCCCTCTCCCTATTCCTTGAATTGGGTTTTTGAGGGGCCCTTTGAGGAAACAAAGGTGTCTTTCGGCCCTTTCACACTTTCGGCGTTTCGGAGCACCTCAGGTCCTCCAAAACACCAAAAATGCCAAAGGCCAGAACCTTCACACCTTTCGGTGTTTCAGCCTCAAAAACACCAAAAGGGGAGGAGTTCACCTGACTTTTGGCATTTCAGCCTCCAAAACCACGAATTTGGGTGACATCACCTCACGGGCCGTAAAGTGGCTTGAGTCACTTTTGTTCCTCACTTGTTTCTTTTTCTCTCTTTTGTATTTTTTCCTCCTCACACGCTCGTCGTTTTTCCTCGCCTCCTCACTGGACATCATCGTGTCGCCTCTCCTCACACCCAGCGGTCATTGTCTTCCCCATCTCCTCATTTTTTGCAGGTCAGGCTTCTCGCCTTCTTTTCTTATTAAGCTTGTGTTTTTGTTTTAGGTCTATTTGGGTTTTGTCTTTGACCTAGTTAGGTTGTACTCCCTCCTAGGTCCCTAGGTTTTGCACCCTTAGACCTCTGGAGGTATCACTTTATTTTTATTGGTCTCTTTTTTCTTTATGTTTTTAGAGTTAGGGTTTTTGTGTCGCGACCTAGTCACAGGTTTTCCACCTCCGAAAGGCCGAAAACAACCCCTCTCATAGAAATTTTCAAAACTAAGTGGAGTTTGCACTTTCAGCCCTTTCGGATTTTGGACCTCCAAAAATGCCAAAAATCCAAAGCATCTGAAGAGTAGGTTCTCCTTCCTGGACTCTTTAGAATTTTAGACTCTGAAACCTCCTTCAGAGTTTCGTAGACCAAAAGTCCAAAAGCATTCCATCAGCCCCCCGAATCTCTTCAAGATTTTAGGTTTTCGCACCTCATTTTCTGCAAGTTTTTTGCACTCCGCAAGACAAAAAGGGCTTGCCACACCACAACCTCATCCTTTTCAATTTTGACCTTTTTGCACCCTGACCTTATCTTCAGCATCTGAAAGCCCAAAAATTCCAAACGAGCCCTCTGCTTCTAGTTTTCTTAGTTCATTTTGTTTTCTTTCCTACTTTAGTAGTTTCCTTTCAATAAAGATACTGATACTTGCATGTCTTCTTGCAAGAATTCTTGAGAAGAGGACAACATCACCAATGAAGTACCTATTCATGGGGAACCACCCCCTTAAAAGATTGAAAATAAGCATATAGAGATTATCAATATAGGCATCAGGTACATAGACTGGGATCTGTTCCTAGTACAATGTTCCCAACCAAAAAGAAGCACTGAAGACTTCACCTCCATGGTTCTATCAGGCCTATTCAATGTAGCAGCACAACCGGTAGCAGTCATCTCCTCTAATCTTATCATGAACTTAGCCAACCAGTACATACCAGATGAAAAGGTGGTCAAGAATACAAAAGGTCAAATAGTCCTTGACCTGAGGCCATATAACATTGAATAGGTCTTCCATCTACAGAAGGGTGTGGAAAAGTTATATGAATTCTATATAGAAAAGGGGTTGAGATGGTTTAGGAACAACACTAAAGATTCCTACGAGATTGCAAATCGGGAATACCTCAAGCAGTCTCTCCCAAAGAACAAACTGGACAAAATAGATCTCAAGAGGGGATACTTAAGGGATGACATCCAAGATGCAGTCACCCTTATAAACCGAGTGTATGGACTACCTAATTCCATCCAACTTGAGAATTGGATGATCTTATTGATAGAGAAGATCAGGAACCAAAAGGCCAGATTTGATTGGGCCACCATCCTAAGTGATAAATTGGATGAGCAACTAAATGCGGTAAAGAAAAACCCAAAGTTCTATATGACTACATACATAGTGTACCTATTAGCCACATGAGTAGACTATCCAGAGCTCATAAAATGGGGAAACTTTAATGAACCAAATGCATGGCCTCATATTGTCTATCCATAATAGCTAAGAAGGACAAATATGCCTGAAGATATCTTGGACTATAGAATAGTGAATAATGCCTTTATCTTCACATTCATTAGAACCATAATGGGTGACTACATGAAGAGGCTATCAGAAGAAGTTTTTTCCAAAATAAGGGTCATAGGGGCATACTGCATATAGTTCCAAACTTTCACATACATCCGAGTAGCAAGATCTACCATGCACCCAAGAAGCTACCAAGGTACCCATCTGATTGGGTAATCATCCTATAAATGGCTCAGTAGCTTTCAAATACATATGAACACATCAAGCATAAGAAGAAGCATTGTCAGGACTTTCCTGTTTCCCTAGGCCCATACACTCTTTAGGACATGAAGATCTATAATTCATTGGCCTTTAAGTGGTATGAGTGCCCACTCCAACTATATATGAACATCTGGTCCCAATTTGACCCTATAGGCACATATAGACATGATTAGTAAGTTCTACATCCATGAAAAACATGTCAAAGATCATTGGACAAATTGTGTGGACGACCACGAGGTGAAGATTAGGGATTACTACATGATTTCCCTCACACTAGCACAAGTGGCCCTACAGATCAGTATTCCCACCAAGGTTTGGGAAACAGATTTAGATAATGCATTGGAGTCAATTTATACTCTGGATAAAATATACAATAGGCCTATCTTGAATGCAAAGATAGATAAGGAGGGAAATGACAGCATAGAATTCAAAACAAGGCATGTGGTCAGAACGACTGGGGCATGGACCAATAAGCCATATCAAATGGATCCTATTCCTGTGAAGACACTAATGGATCCACCCAAGAAGACAGATAAGAAACATGGAGAAAGGTCCATAGTGCCCCAATATAAGAAGGCTCCACCTCATAATCTCAAACTAGTGTATGGGCATGAACATGCAGTAAACTATGGTTCTAATCCTAGGCACAAGGCCCAGAAAACTAGGATGACAGGGAAAATAGATCCTCCTGTTGGACCATCATAGGCCACCCAAGGTGAAGGCCCTTCCACCTCTGACCTATCTCCCTCTACCACTAGAGAGGGGAAGAGAACTTATAAAAGAGAGAGATCGAACCGCCTCTCTGCAATTGGAAACCTTACATGAGGAACCAGAACTGGAAGAGGTACCCTTGGTGAAAAGGACAAGATCTTAGGAAGCTTCTCTAAGGAAAAAGGAGATCACAAGGAAACAAGAAGAGGCTCCTAAAGATCATGAAAATCCATTGGATACCCTAGGCTTGGATGAGTTCCTCATGTCTAATTTTAAAGGCCTAGAGGGTTTTGCAGATCAGGGGCAGGATACACCGACTCAATGGTAGGAATTGACTTGATAACACAAGTGCCCATCTAGCCTCAAGTGATCCCTACTCAAACCTCCATCCCAATTCACAAACCCTGCACTAAATGTGCCTATCATAGGAGTGGACTCTAGCACTGACCAGAGGCCAGAGACTTAAGATGTCGGCATTGCCCAAAGCATAGAAGGGAGTAAGAATACAAGAGAGAGTTTAGATTCAACTCAACCACCTCACATTCTAACTCCACTAAATTCTCTCCCACCTCCCATACCAACTCCACCACCTTATCTCCTAGCCCCATGCCAACTCCACCTCCTTCTACTTCTACTCCACCACCTACGATGCAACCATTCACACCCCCACCGTCTGTTCCTTTGCCTTTTTCTATCCCGACTCCCCAAGTTTTGGTAAGCACAAAATTTTCATCTCCCTTAAAAACCACACCATAATCCATGACAGGCGTTAATGTGGAATTAACAATCAGTTCCTCTGGAGATGAAGGCCAAGATAAAGGTGAACAAGAGGCTAAAATGGAAGAAGAGAAGAAAGAAGAAGGAATCCATGAAGGATAAATGCATGAGGGAGAAGGTAGAGAAGAAGGTGAACATGGGGAATAATTAGATAAAGAGGAGGGGGTGACCCCTAAATCACAAAGTTTGGCTTTAGTCCTCCACATTGCCCTATATGAGTTGGTTACCGCCTTTGGTAAACCTACTTGGTTCACTAAAGAGATTCAGCCACAGAAAAGGACTTACACGGATGAAGAGGAAGGAGAAGACATGGATATGTCATTTTTAGGGTAGGCCTTCCATCAAATAGAGGTTAATATACCAGCCAGGACCATATCTTATGTAACTCAAGACACCAAGGGTCATTGGAAGGCACAGGTGGTAGTTCCTTATACTAGCATCTCTTAAGCACAACACACCCCCAGAGGATTATACATTTGAAGAGGTAGATCTGGGAGAACCAACCAAGGAAGGAAGTAAGACCCTAGTAGCTTTAGGCCTAGAACATTCTCTGGTATTTACGATCAAAGATGAGGAAACTATCAAGTCCTTGATAGAGAAGAATGAGGCTCTGAAGAAATTCATTCATACAATGGTGGGTCCCATTGACCCAAGTTGCCTAGAGGCCTCATTGCAGGTCATACTAGAGAAGAGAGCTACTCTGGACTTGCCAGCAGGTATGACCCCCTCTTTCATTCAGGAAAGTGCTAATTGGAAGAATGATCTTGAATAGTTTGGAGAAGAGGTTATCAAACTAGTTTTTAGGCCTTTCAGAATTATTCTGGTGGAAACCACAAAGTTGATAAACATGATGGAGAGTGATGAGGGGTTAGATTCTAAATTGACCAAATGGAGAACTGCCCTCCAAGACCTCAAGATAATCAAGAAGCAATGCTTCCAAATTCTGGTCAAGATCTATGAAGGCGAGGAGCTAGATAACTTCAAAACCTAGATTAAGAGAATAGCCAAAATAATTAAGGTTCACAAAAAGTTCTTGGGCCACATAAAATAAAAGCATAAGGAGTTTATGGAATGGGTAGAAGAAATAGAAAACTTATTCATAGGTATGGACTTGGAGCTATACTAAGATCAAGAAAGGCAAATCCTATGCCCAGCCAAAGAGGTAAAACAACAATTCAAAGATATTCTAGCTAGCATTAGCACCAAATAAGGCCTCCAACAACTTTTCTATTCAAAAGAAGACATGCAATGGATGTTCGAGCACGATGAAGAGATCAAGTTCTTCACTTCTGAATTGACCATTTTCAGAGAGAAGCAAGAACGATGAATTAACAAAGTGAAGAGGAGAGAAATAAACTATGAGGAGATATAGGAAATAGTGCAAAGGCTATGATCTACTCATCCAGAGGTGTTCTCAAGCTAACTAATCAAATTCAAACTCAACCCTTTTGAGAGATGCAGATTTTTTAGACTTAGCCATATTTTTCCCAAAGGCTAGTTTTTCGGCCTTCTCAACATTTCAGCCTTCTCACCATTTTTGCCTTTTTTTCCTTTCGATCTATGAAAGGTTTAAATTTTGGGGGTCTTAATTTTTGGTTCACACTTAGTTTAATTTTCACTTCGCAAATTTTGGTGCAGAGGTCGGGGTCCAAATTTCTGGGCCATTCCAGCGAGATCACCTTTTTGCATTAAAATAGAACTTCAAATCATATGGATGCATAACTTAAGTTTGTTTTCCAAGAACTAAAGTTCCTCTATTAGTTCCCACCTCAAAGAAAACCATAGATGAAGATTCCAAGGGAAAACTCAAAGATCAAGAAGAGGACTCTAGTTGCAAATAAGGGAACTCAAGCTCCTCTCTTTCTTCTTTCTTAGCGAGTTTGATCCCTTTTGCATGGGCAAACTGATTGTAAATGGATTAAAGATCCATGCAAGTTGTTTAGTATTAGTTTAGCAATATATTTATTTATTAAAGCTTTAGTTTTAGTTTGTTTTCATTGTTTTTAGAGTCTCTGATGCCCTAGTTTCAACATTCAGAGTTTCTAGATTAGAACTCTATATATAGTAATCAAAACAATGTATTAGGGTTGGATTCTTGATGAAATAAATTTCTAAAATTGGTGCTTCATTCATGGTGTGATATTTTCTGCTATCTATGTAAAATTGATGAATGTGTGTCTACTTATTCATAATTTTCAAAGAGCCAATTGTTTATTGTTTCTTGAATCTGTGATTCTTTAATTAGAGTTTATTGTTGTTTATCTACCTTGTTGTGAGGAATGTATGGGAAAGATCATCTTTTGCACTTAATGATAAATCCATCTTGTGTGTGCGCACATCTTGGTGGCTTCATGATTTGATAGATTTTGAAAATCTTGCATGAGTAAATACGTTTTCTCTCCAAATGATTGCATCTGTCGGGTATATAATTGTGACATGGTCTTATTTATATCTGGTGGGTTTGTTCCAAATTTCTCTATTATTCTATTCACAAGGAAGTATCAACAATGTCTTATGTCTGTTAGGATTTCATTTTTAGCAATTTACTTCATTCATGTTACCCTACTCCTTTAAATTTCTATCATAAATGTGAAGTAATCAAAAATGTGTTTAGTTTAAACACAAATTTGCATCCTTAGTTAATTACAATCTTTGTAAATCAAAAAATACAAAAAAAGTACTAAAGTTGTTTTTGCAATTTGACGTCTTGAAAATACCAGAAAAGCCCTCCTCCTAAACATTCACATTTATCTTCAATTTAGTTACCAAGTAGGTTGTACCACGACCCCGGGGAACCTTGGGAATAATTTTGTTATTCTTTCAAGAGAGGAAATCGAATCTCGAGATCCTATCAAATTACTTGTATAAAAACAACACTCAACAAAAGTGGTGCTAAAAGGAGGGAAAAGAATGAAAAACTAGATAACATTGGATCTTTCTCCCCAGAATGGTTTGAGAAAGTGCTAAGAACATCTTTGAAAAGAGGCGAGTTCCTTGAACTCACTCAGCACCGAAGTGCTCGCAACGACAACGGGAAGACAAGAGAGAGCTACTCTCACCATCTTACCGAGTCAAAAAATCCACTTGGACAGCAATTACACCTCATTGTCTTGACTATCCTCGTAGCCGTAAACCAAAATCAGAATTTTCAGCAACCTTCTCCAATGGATTTCTTTTCTAAAGCACAAATCTCACCACTAAACTTCGTTGGAAAACTCCATGAACTGCCCAAAAATCTAGAGAGGTTTTGTATGAGTTTTATATATGGAGAATCAAGGACATCAAAAGAGCACATATGTGCCTTCAAAGAAATTTTTAACTAAAAAAAAATTTCACCAAGATGTTTTTCATCTATTTCCATACACTTTGGGCGAATTTACATATAATTGGTACCTAAACCTACCACAGTGATCCCTCTCCGCATGGCTCAAATTTGAAACCAAATTTCTTAATCAATTTAAGTTGTATGTAGACCCTACTACAACACATCACCAGTTCATAACAACAAGAAAAGATCCTAAGGAGCCCATCTCCATGTTCAATCATTGTTTCTACAAGATGCATCAAAATTTGGAAGCTCCTTACATCATACCAGAGGCAGCAGTCATACAAGTTTACCTCAAATGCCTGGACCCCTTCACGTCAATATTTCTAAGAAGACTTCCACCTGGGGATAGAGACACAATGGAAAAGGTGTACAATGAGCTCATCACATTTACACAAAAAATTACCTGCAAGAGGGGAAATTTGCGGTTGTGCCTACCATTAGCAACAACCCTGACCCACATCCATTTTCAGTGAGCATTCAAGCTTTGGCCACCCACATACCTTCATTAAACCCAATTTCAGCACAACGGTCTGCAACCCTACCACCGTCCATCACTTATTCCAGTTATCAATCTCATAAAACAACATTTGTGGAGTAAAGGGTTGTCCCCCAAACTAAACCAGACACTCACTTGGCCTCTGAGTTGGATTTTGTGAAGAAAACCTTATCCCAACTTATGAGTGAGATCACCAGGATGAAGTTGAATCCTTCCCAAAACCAAAGTGGATACCAATGAGCACCTACTGGTCCAAGTGCTTACCCTCAGAATCTGAACTGAGTTTTTAAAACCTACAACAATAACAACAATTCACAAGATAAGTCATTTGGGCAACAAAGACCCAATAGACCATGGAACACTTGATCTAACAATGGTAGCATATCAGCGGATAATGTTAATACCTATGAGGCTGCGGAGGCCAATTTTGTCATGGCTCCTAATCTATGCCAAGGAAATGACAGTAATGGAAGAAACTTCTATAAAAAATACCCTCAAAATCCGAAGGAGCCACCCGTCCAATCCAATGCCTTGATGTTTGACTCCTATGAGTCTAGAAATGGGGAAAGTTTAGATACCTATACAGCAAAAGAAGAGTTCATGTTCCCATTTCAGAAAGAGAATGAGCCTAAATACTCTAAAGTTTGTGTCTTCCAAAATGACCATCGAAACTCATACAATTTATGGAGCTAAAAGGAACCTATGATCGATGGTATACCTCCAAGTAAACAACTCCACCAGATCCTCGGACAAGCAACAATCCTGCACCACCTAGAGGTTTGAATGCTCCTACATCATCTCCACCAAATTTTTTTATTGGTTACAGAAGTTCAGCATGGTCAAATGAAAACTACAGTGCAGTCGAAGAATTGAAGAAAACTAAGGTGAACATATCTATGTTCAAAATGCTTCAAGGTTTCGCTTCTTAGAGAGAAGCACTCCTAAAATCCCTGGACCATTCAAAGAAAGGTATAATGGCTAGTGGCGTGAAGCCCACCTCCAATATCACCACCTCTTAAGCTTTCCCAGTGATTTTTAAAGACAAGATAGAGGTGCCATCATTCCTACTCAGTCTGCAGATATTCAAAAAAAACTTACACAATTGCCTAATTGATTCTGGAGCATCATGTAGTGACATGGCCTTATCCGCAAACAAAAAATAGACTAGTGATCCAGCTCAAAAAGACAGAAGTCAAGGTAATTGGTTTACTCAAGGACATGCACATCCAACTGGTTGCTGACCCAAGGATAAAATATTACAATGATGTACACATAGTAGATATCCCAGAAACTTATGGAATTATACTGAGTCAAGAATGGACCAAATTCTTAAGAGCATGGTTGTCTATGGATTTCACCCATCTATGGCTACCATGTAAGGGACTAAACAACTAGATTAAGATTGATGTCGAGCCCAAATTAAAGAGGATGATCAGAGATTACAATGATCATAATGATGTTTTGTTCACACAAACTAACCTGGGCACCTATCGAATGGATGACATTCTCATGTTCCAAATCAGATATGTCAAAGAAGAAGACCATATTCATGTGCAAGGGATACTAGAGCTCAACACCCATGATCAAATATTTCACGACTTTGTCAATAGCATGCATCTCCTAGGGAGAGATGCAGACCCTAACATCCTCCTGCTGCCAGGGTACTGTCTGTTGCATCAAGTGGGTCACTCATAATTCACATGCCCCAATTGCCAAGATGCATTGTCCTAAGTACTAGCTCAAATGGCCCTACCAATAAAATTCCTAAAGAGGCTTGAAGTAGAAAGGGGAAGCCTTGAGGTTGCAAGTGAAGGTGAAACCATGTCTAGGGCAGATAGCCTAGTTGATCTGGACACTCCAACCCAAGGTCAAGACAAGGGATCACACTCAAATAAAAAGAGCCCTACCTTGAATGTGTTCAGTGACTGGAGCACCTCAGATGATGGAGTGTGTCCACCCTACAGAGAACTATAGGAAGATAAAGATGGTAAAATTACTAAATCCTCCAACCTCAAAAATATCTAGGGGAGAAGGGAAGAAGAGTCAACCTCCTCAAGAAGTGATAGAGGAAAGAGACAAAATCTCAAAGCAAATGAATTAACAAGGAATGTCCTTAACAGTTAAAACCCCACAAAATAGTGCCAAATATGTAAATTACACTTTGATGGATCTAAGTGTAAACAAGGAGCAGTTGTGGGGATCAAACTAATAAATCCAAGAGGTAAGTCTAACTATGTTTCTTATAGGTTACAATTTTTGTGCACTAACAATGTTGCAAAACATGAAGAGTTGGTTCATAGATTCCTCCTAGCCCATGAAAAGGGAATAAAAGCCTTAAGGGTAGAAGGAGACTCGCATTTGATCATCAAGAAAATCCACAGTCAATATTCTTTCAATGATAAGAGGCTCTCATTCTACCAAAATAGGGCACGGGACTTGATCAATGACTTGAAGGCATTCAATATCATATCCATTCCACAAAGGAAGAACATTATCATTGATGCCCTAGCTATGTCAGCCAGTTCATTACATCCAATGGAGAAATCTAAACTGAAGAAGTTCTCAGTTGAACTAATCGCAGCCCTGCCCATCCCAAATAACATCACCAACTCCCAAGTCTTTCAAGATGACCAACACATCCTTGGGTTCATCATGTGCATAGGTGTGTTTGAAAAGCATATCATAGATGAAGGGAAGGAAGAGGCAGAAGAAGAAGAAGTTAGCCCAGAGGACCCGAATGATCAAGGCATCATAAACCTAAGAAAAAATTCCATACCAAAAGGAATGGTGGAACTAGAAATGAATTTTGACAATGACGAGACTGCTAAAAGAAGGCGTCCAGACATATCACCCGATGGTAAAGAGTACAAAGCATACAACCTTGGCACTATGGATGAGCCGAGAGAAGTACACATCAAGAAAGTAGGTACGAAAGAGGAGAAGGAGGAAATGGTCCAACTCCTTGCAGAATATTGAGATATCATAGCTTGGAGTTATGAAGAACTGAAAACATATGACACCTGAGTAATTGTTCACAATATCCCACTAAAACCATATTCCAACCTATTTCAGCAGCGTCAACATCCCATCAACCCTACTATGGAGCCCCTGAAACAAAAGGAAGTCTAAAAGTTGTTGGATTCCATAATCATATTCCCCATCTGTCACTCCACATGGATTGCTAACATGGTACCCTTTAGAAAGAAGACCGGTGAGATTAGACTATGCGTGGACTTCTAAAATCTAAACAAAGCCTCTTAGAAGGACAAATATCCACTCCCTTCTCTTGATGAGGTATTGCAAGTAGTGAATGGTTCCCAAATGATGTCCTTCTTGGATGGTTATTCAAGGTACAATCAAGTGATGGTACAAGAGGAAGACAGATTGAAGATGACATTCACCACCAAGTGAGGGATATTCACTTATCGATGGATGCCCTTCGGTTTAATCAACACCAGGGATACTTTTTAGAGAGTGATGGGCACTTCCTTCAAAGGGATAGTTGGAAAATGTATCATCATGTACATGGAAGATCTCACTATTTTTTCAAAAAAGTGATCCGTTCATATAAGTGATCTAAGGAGATTCCTCCAAAGATGTAGGAAGTACGAGATTTCCCTAAATCCTACAAAATGTTTATTTGGAGTCACATAAGACAAGTTGCTAGCACACGTAATCTCAGAAATAGGAATAGTAATTAACCCCAAATGAGTCCAAGCCATTCTCAAGCTGACACCACCTCACATCCACAAAAAGTTGAAATTTTTCTTCGGGAAGATTAGCTTCGTGAGGAAGTTCATTTAATGGACTCCCCCAGTAAGGAATTCATTTGAAGAGATCAAGAACGCAATCACTATAGCCCCTATTTTGGTTAGTCTATATTACACTATTCCCTTCAAGGTATATTCTTTCACGTCAGAATACTCTTGTGTTGGCATCCTCATGCAAAAGAAGGCTGGAGAGAATGAGAGACCAATAGCCTTCATGAGCTGCCCCCTTAAGAATCCTAAAGTTAGGTACCCCAACCTAGACAAGTAATATTTCACTTCAGTCAAAGCGGTGAAGAGATTTTTACATTACATCCTAAGGGCCAAAGTCTTTGAGATAGTCCCTAACACAGTCGTAAAACCTTTATTGATGCAGAACAAGCTAGGAGAGAAAATGGGAAAATGGATGGAAATCCTGCAAGAGTTTGACCTTGAGATCCATCCAATGAAACTCATAAGAGGCCAAGGCCTGACAAAGTTGATCTCTGAAATAGAAGAGGGTCTAGTATGCCAAACTTACATCGATCAAGGTGTGATCTCTAATATATGGTATCAATATGTAGTCTACTACCTACTATAGAATTGTTTCCTAGAGGGGATGAATAGCTCATAGAGAAGAGCTTTGAAAATCAAAAGAAACTCCTACATGTTGAAGAATGGTTAGATGTATAAATGCAACTATGAAGGTATATACTTGAGGTGCCTGGACAGGCTAAAAGAAAAACAAGTCCTAGAAGATTTTCATGATAGATACAGGATAGGACACAGGTCACCTAAGGAAACCACTCATCAAATATTAAGGGTAGGGTATTTTTGGCCAACATTATTCAAAGACACAAATGAACACGTAAGATCATGACACACGTGCCATGCAAGCGCAACTTGAGAGAGAAATCCAGTGATGCCCTTACAGCTAGTATATGAGGTACATCCATTCACCTAATGAGGCTTAGATTTTTTTAGAATGATTAACCCCCCTTTGTTTGTAGGTCATAAGTTCATCCTAAAAGATATTGATTATTGCACACGCTGGACAAAGGCCCAAGCACTTAATAATTACACCATGAAAGTGGTAACCAAGTTCCTAGAAGAGTGCATCATAACTAGGTTTGGGATGTTGTTCTATCTACTATGTGACAATAATCCTTCTTTCTCGTCTGCCTTGCTGATGCAATGGGCCTTTGAAAACTAGGTAATCCTCAAATTCTCTTCAAATTATTATTCATAAGTCAATGGCATAGCGAAGTCTACAAAAAAGAGCTTGATGACAGTGATCAAACATCTCCTCAATGACAATCCCTGGGATTGGCACACACAATTGAAATACTCTTTGTGGACAGATCAATTGAGAATTAAGAATGCCTTGGGGACATCTCCATACCAACTGGTCTATAGATTGCAACCAATCTTTCCTATGAACGTGAAAATCCTAATTTTGAGATTTAAGGTCAAGTATGTTGGAGGCGAAGATTGAGTGCAAGTTGGACTCATGAACCTTCGACTCAACCTAGAGGAGAAAAGAACTTTGGCCTTGGAGCATGTGTCAAAGCATCAAGCCATCATCAAGAAGTGGTTTTATAAGAGAGCCACCATTGAAGCTTTCAAGATCTCCGACATTTTCCTCATGTGGGACAAGGCAAAAGAAAAGTCGGGCAGCCACACCAAATTTCAAAAATTGTGGACAAGCCCCTATTAGATATCAGAGATCTTGGGGAAAACACTTTTAGGATTAGTACCTTAGAAAGAGAGTTGACCCCATTTCTAGTCAATGGTAAATTCCTCAAACACTATTTCATATCCTAAGCAAGACTGCCTTTCGTCCCTTGTATCATAGTTTTATGTTTTTTTCTTTTCTTTTCCTTTCTTTTTGTCATTTTCCCATTGTCAGTCGATTTCTTCCATTTGTGGTTGTTCCCCTCTTTTGTCGAGGCTTGTTGATTCTTTTTTATTTGGGTCCATGTGTCTTGGACTCCTTCCAAGTGGTCCTTAAATTGGAGTAGAGGTATTTCTTATTCAAATTCTCCAAAGAAACATACAGCATAGAGAATGTTCCAAAAATCAAAGTGACGAAATCTTCCATTGATAATCAGAGCAATTTTCTATACTCGGTCATCCTAATCACAAAGCACACTAAGAAATTACACCCAAGAGTGTCAGTTTCTCAAGCATTTGTCAGTTAGGGCTAGCACTAGTGCATTGATTTGGGTACCCATCGATCCTAGAACCCAAGTCTAGTGGATGCAAAGGTAGGAGTAAAGGAAGAATAGCAGAAGAAGAAATAAATAAATACAAAATAAAAATGGCCCGAAAGGTGGTCACAAGTGTAAAATCTGAGTAGCACGGCCTAATCATTACTTGGCTTGATCAAAGAAGACAGTATGAACCTAAATATAGAACTACACACATCAAGGGTCTTGATATGGCTCATGAAAGAAAATAAGAAACTGTTTCAAAGAAAATAACCCTCCTACATAGCTCCATCCTAGCAAACCGAATAGACAAGGGTGACTATATCAAACTCTACCGGGGCTATGGATCATCGGATGGCAGTAGAGCAAGGTTATATTTGGGACTCAAGGAAAAACTTTTTTGGGGCTATGGATGCCTAACTAGAAGAAAATATCTTTCTAGGAAGCCCTGGTCCACATGGAAAAGGTTGGGAACAACTGACAAATATTCTGGAAACCACAATCAAAGTTCAAGGAATGAACATGCATGAACACACATTGAGAGACAAGCATAAAATTTCAAACTAGAAATTCATTGAAAGATAGTCAACATAGACAACTCTTTATTCTCGTTCTACTACAAAGTTAGAATCCAAAATGGTCTTGATGATGAAGAAATGCCTTGGTCATTTCTCCTTTTGTCAGGGATATTTTTTGTGGGTCCACAACACACACCCCATTTTGGTCCTTTGACCATGGGAGCCCCCTTTTTTTTTTTGGCTTTTTGGGTCTACCCCTCTCCTTGTTCCTTGAACTAGGTTTTTTAGGGCCCCTTTTGAGGAATCAAAGGTTTCTTTCGGCCCTTTCACACTTTTGATTCTTTTGAGGACCTCATGTCCTCTGAAACACTAAAAAGGCCATAGGGTCAAGCCTAGCCCTTTCAGTTTTTTGGCCTCTGAAACACTGAAAAGGTTGAAGGCCAGAAACTTTGCACCTTTTAGTGTTTCGGCCTCTAAAACATCAAAAGGGGAAGAGGCCACCTGACTTTTGGTGTTTTAGCCTCTGAAATTGTGAATTTGGGTGACGTCACCCTATGGGCTATAAAGTGGCCTGAGTCACTTTTGTTCCTCACTTCTTTTTTTTTCTCCCTTTTGCATTTTTGTCCTCCTTGCACACTCGTTATTTTTCCTCACCTCCTCGTTGGATGGCATCATGTCACCTCTCCTCATGCCCAATGGTTTTTTTTTCCCCCTCTCCTCACATTTTTTAGGTAGGGCTTCATCGCCTTCTTTTATTGTCGAGCTTATGTTTTCATTTTAGGTCTATTTGGGTTTTCTCTTCAACCTAGTCAGTTGTGCTCCCTCCTAGGTCCATAGGGTTCACACCCTTGGACCTCTAGAGGGGTTGCATTATTTTTCTTGGTCTCTTTTATCTTTACATTTTTAGAGTTAGGGTTTTTGTGTCACGACCTAGTCACAGGTTGTTGGCCTCTAAAAGCCTGAAAATAGCCCCTCTCGTAGCAGTATTTGAAACCAAGTGGAGTTTGCACTTTTGTCCCTTTCAAGATTTAAGACCTCCAAAAATATCAAAAAGTTGAAGCATCCAAAGACAAGGTTCTCCTTCCCAGAGGTTTTGGACTTTCAGACTTCGAAACATCCTTCGGACTTTCACATACCAAAAGTCCAAAAGAATTCCATCAGCCCCCCGAATCTCTTCGAGATTTTTGGTTTTCACACCCAATTTTCCACAATTTTTTTTGCACTCTAGAATACCAAAAAGGCTTTCCTCACCACAACCTAATCCTTCACAATTTTGGCCTTTTTACACCTCGGCCTTTCCTTCGGCATCTGAAATAATGAAAAGTTTGAAAGAGCCCAAATTTCATTTCTAGCTACTCAAGAGACCTCTACTTCTGGTTTTCTTAGTTCATTTTGTTTTCTTTCCCACTTTAGTATTTTTCTTTCAATAATTATATTGATACTTGCATGTCTTCTCGCAAGAATGCATGAGAAGTGAACATCATCACCGATGAAGTACCTATTCAAGGGGAACCACCCCCCTTCAAAGATCAGATATAAGCATATAGAGATCACTGATACAAACATCGGGAATGTAGAATGGGATCAATTCCTTGTAAGATGTTCCCAACCAGCAAGAAGGACTAAAGAATGCACCTCCCTAGTTTTATCAGGCCTAGTCAATGTAGCAACACACCCAGTAGCAGTCATGTCCTCCAAGAATATCATGACCTTAGCCAACCACTACATACCAGATGAAAAGGTAGTCAAGAATATAGAAGGATAGATAGTCCTTGACTTGAGGCTGGATAACATTGAAGAGGTCTTCCATCTACAGAAGAGCATGGACAAGTTCTATGACTTCTATATGGAAAATGGGTTGAGATGGTTTAGGAACAAGACTGAAGATGCCTACGAGATTTCAAATTGGGAATACCTCCAACAGCCTCTCCCAAAGAAAAAACTAGACAAAATAGATCTCAAGAGGGGATACTTAAGGGATGAAATCCAAGCTACAGTCACCCTGATAAGCCAAGTGTATGGACTATCTCAATCCATCGAAATTGAGAACTAGATGATCTTATTGATATAGAAGATAGGGAACCACAAGGCCAGATTTAATTAGGCCACCATCCTAAGTAATAAATTGGATGAGAAACTAACCACGGTAAAGCACAAACCAAAGTTCTACATGACTTCATACATAGTGTACCTGTTAGCCACACCAGTAGACTATCCAGGGATCATAAAATGGGGAAAATTTAATGAAGCAAATGCATGGCCTCATATTGTCTATCCATAATTTGTAAGGACATATATGCCTGAAGATACCCCAGACTACAAAATAGTGAATGATGCCTTTATCTTTGCAGTTATTAGATCCATAGAGGGTGACTACGCAAAGAGGCTATCAGAAGAAGTTGCTGCCAAAATAAGGGCTATAAGGGTGTACTACATATAGTTCCAAACTTTCACTTGCATCCGAGTAACAGAATCTACCTTGCACCCTAAGAAACTACCAAGGTACCCATCTGATTGGGTAATCATCCTAGAAATGGCTCAGAAACTTGCAGATACATTCAAACACATCAAGCATAAGAAGAATCATTGCAAGGAATGACAAATTAAATCTCTTTCTTTTTCATAATATATTCCTTGAATTTTCTCTCCATCAACAATACAATAACTCTAGTGTTTGGTGTAGATAAGTACCTTGCTATGTACTGATATATTTTTGCAGTCCATTTCTTTACTTGCATCAACATGAATGATCTTCTGATTATGTGTAGGCTGATGCAGCCTCCTAGTCAGCTTAGTGACCAATAGACAAGGGTCAGACCCCTAGTCTCTTTCTCAGGTACTCAAATGTATCTTTAGGAAATGGCTTTGTGAATATGTCTACTAATTTTTCCTTGGATTGAACATATTCCAGTATCACCTCTTTCTCTTGTACTTGTTCTCTTAATTAATGATACTTGATAGCAATATGCTTTGCCTTAGCATGCATGACACAGTTCTTTGATATGTTTATTGCACTAGTATTATCACAATAGATAATCACGGGTTCCAGAATTTTCATATTCATACCTTCCAGTAATTATTTGATCCATGCAATGTTAGAGAAATTTATAGTAGCAGCCACATATTCTTCATCTATAGTAGATTATGAGATGCATCATTGCTTCTTACTTATCCATGTGACAAGTCTGTCACCCATGAAGAATGCTCCTCCTATTGTGCTCTTTCTATCATCTAAGTTTCCTTCCCAATTAGCATCTGTATAGACTTGAAGCTCAAATTTTCCTTCTCTTTTATACCATAGTCTTCGGTATTCTTTAGGTATCTCATAATTCTTTTGATAAAATTCATGTGTGATTCCTTGGGATTAATAGATAATATTGCAACTATTCCAACTACATGTGCTATATCTGGTCTAGTATGAACAACATACATGAGTTTGCCAATCATTGATCTATATAGGGTCTGATTTACCTTAGATGACTTTTCTTACTTTCTCAGCTTGCATCTAGTTTCCATAGGTGTTCAAAATGGCTTGGATTCTTCCATCTTGAATATCTTGAGAACTTCCTTGATGTATTTGGATTGTGTGATGTATATGCCTGCATCCTGTTGAAGAATCTGTAGACCAAGAAAGAATTTGATCTCTCCAAACATTGACATCTAAAACTCCTTATTCATTTCAGCAGTAAATGATTTGCATAACATCTCATTACACCCAAATATGATATCATCAACAAATATTTCAGCAATCAGAATGTTATCAACAGTATCTTCTTTTAAATACAGATTATTGTTTTCACTTGTTCTTACAAATTCAATACTTATGAGATAGGAGTGAAGTCTTTCATACCATTCTCTTGGTTCTTGTTTCAATCCATATAAGGCTTTGTGTAATCTTCAAACCATGTTTCTCTTGTTAGGATCAACAAACCCTTCTGGTTGTTCAATGTATACTTCTTCCTCTAGTATTCCATTTAGTTGTTCTGATTTGACATCCATTTGGTATACCTTGAATCCTTTTAATGCAACATAAGCAAGTAGAATTCTTACTCCTTCTGGTCTTGCAATGGGCACAAATTTTTCTCCATATTCAATAGCTTCTTCTTGTGCATACCCCATACATGCTAATCTTGGTTTGTTCCTTGTGACTTCTCCATTCTCATTTACCTTATTTCTGAATATCCATTTGGTACCAATGATATTCTTGTCATCTGGTCTAGGTACTAATGTCCATGTTATGTTCTTTTCAATATACTCTATCTCTTCATTCATAGCACTGACCCATTCTTCATTTTCAAGTGCAGTATTAATAGATTTAGGCTCAACATCACAAATTAAGCATCTAGTGTTCAGTGACTTACATCTTGTTCTCATTCTAGCCTTTTTATCTCCTATGATCTAGTTCTATGGATGGTGTCTTTTGACATACTTGGAAATTACCGATTCAACTCTTTGTTCATCATTTTGATCATCATCTTGACCTTTGTTTGATCTTCATTGCTCGGTGTATCATCTTGAGCAATTTCCTGATTTTTTGTGTTTGCAGCCTGATTCTCGGGTGCATTGTTCTGTCGCTCGGGAGCGATACCCTGTTTCTCGGGCAGAGTGTGAAGTTCTTCTCTATAGACAAACCTGTCGTAGTCTTCTGGTTCCTTTCTATTTTTCTCAGCAAATTAATCCACTTTGACATTTTCACTTTCAATGATTTTGTTAGAGGATTTGTTAAGACATTTATAAGCCTTGTTTTTGGTAGAATACCCTAAAAATATTCCTTCTTCACCTTTGGAGTCAAGCTTTCCATTTCTATCATCTTTCAAATTATAACATTGACTTCCAAAAATTATGAAGTAACTTACATTGGGTGTGTGTCCATACCATAGCTCATAAGGTGTCTTATTGGTGTCTTTCTTCAATTGAATTATGTTCAATGTATAGATAGTAGTACTGAAATCTTCTCTCCAGAATATTTGAGTGATGTCTTTGTCAATCATCAGTGTTCTAGCACAATCAACATTGGATCTATTCCTTCTTTCAGCAATCCCATTTTGTTGTGGTGTTCTTGGTGCAAAAATCTTTCTTTGAATTCCATGCTCATTACAAAAGTTAGTGAATTCATCAAAAATAAATTCTCCTCCTCAATCTAATCTTAAGCATTTTAGTTATTTTCCACTTTTCTTTTCAACTATGGCTTTATACCATTTAAACATCTTGAATATTTTCGGTTTCTCTTTTAAGAACATAATTGTCATCATTCTAGAATAATCATCTACAAATAGAATGAAGTATCTATCACCATAGTAGCTCTTTGTTCTCATAGGTCCACATAGGTAAGTATGGACTAATTCTAGAATAGCATTAGATGTGTAGGTTTTTCTCTTGAAACTAGTCTTTGTCATTTTACCTTTTTGATAATTTTTACACATGACATAGTCGGGCTTTGATTGTTGGAAAGCTACAATGGAAACAATTGCTTTTTTGTCATTGATGTCAAACCTTAACTGGTGAGACTATTTCTATCTGTTTGAGTACCATATCTATTGATTGATGAAGAATATTTGAAGGTAAGGATAACAAGAAGACCAAGTGAAATGGTTGAGTTATGGTAAATCACAAGGGTACTTGATCAGTTGGCACATTGGCAAAGTAATGTGTTGTTTATCTTTTGATGATAGTTTACTGAGAATAGTTTATGCCGAGCAAAGTTTGTGATGACCGAGTGGAAGTAAATTGTCGAGAAAACTAGTGATGACCGAGCGAAAGAACACAATGTTGGCTGAGCAGCAGTATTTTGGTAATTATTGAGATTTGAGATCTCTGGCTAACATTGTTGATTTTATTGGGATATGTAAAGTTAATTGGGGATAAGCACGATTGGCCCACACTATTTAAATGCATGGGTAACCGTAATTAATGCATGGATCAAAGATTTAATTAGTGATTACTTTGGAGAAATAAATTAAATGTAAAGATGGAAAGATCTGTTGGATCTGACCTAACCTAAGATCTATGATCTTGATTAAGAAGAAAAGATTTATTTTTACCTAGATGAAGAGGTATAAGATAACCTCAAGGGGTTATTCAGAAAAGTAAGAAGGTGATGCGTATGCAAGAGGATTGCATAGTCAATTGACTAATTTGCATGATCTAGCAGAGAAGGTTGAGCAGAGAAGCAGAGAGCTGCGAGAGTGATTGCTTGATGGATTTACAAGAAGATCTGAAGATTGAAAAGAGAATGGAGGCCACTCAGTGAATTAGCATTAGATTTGAATTGGATTTGGATTTGTAAAGTAATTTGTATGTATCAGATCACACCTACTGATTACTTTCTAACCATTGTATCAGTAAAAATCCTTTAACCAGGTTGACCTAAAAATCATTGTATAAATCCTTTGAGCAAGGTGACATTCAAGTGTAATGTTCTAAGTCCTCTAACAAGGCTACTTCTGACATGGTGATTAAATCCTTTAACCAAGTCACATTTAGCAATGTGTTTTGTAACCTTTAACAGGGTTGGCTCTTAACAGAGCTCACTTCAGAAGAGTGAAAACTTGATAGCATGTTATTGGTGGTTTTTCCCAAATTGGGTTTCCACATTAAATACCGGTTTCAACTTGTGTGAATGTTTATGTTGTGTTTTACTATTAAGTTTCTACAAGCTGATTACATTTGAACAGTAAAACTGCATATGTATGTTATTGACTTATGCTATTGCTACCGAGCAGATTTGAGTTGTTCAAAGTGGTATAAAGTTCAATTTGGTACATCTAGACCTGAGGATAACTGATTCACCCCCCCCCNTCCCCCCCCCCCCCCCCCCCCCCCCCCCCCCCCCACTCTCAGTTATTCTGAATGCATTCTAACAACTAGTATCAGAGCTTTGTTCTCTTGAAAATAGTTTGAAGGTACTTGGAGCAAAAAATCAAGATGTATAAAAAGGAGGTACCAAAGCTAAACAAAGATAATTTCCCTGCATGGCATAGTTTGATGAAATTTCATCTAGATGTTATTGGTGATTCTACTAAGCACTATGTTGAACATGATTATGTATCCCCCACTACACCTACCACAGTTGTACAGTTAAGAGAAAAGCAGGAACACAATCAAGCAATGTTGGACATTGCATCATCTCTGAACTATCATGAGTTTGAAGACATAAAGAACTGTACAAATGCAAAACAGATGTGTGATGCCCTATAAACCATCTATAGAGGTGATGCAAATGTGCTGAGAGCCAAATCTGAAAGTTTATGAGGTAAGCTTGATGAAATGAAAATGCAAGAAGGAGAAAATATAGTTCAATATTATGGTAGGATAAAGGAAGTTGTAAATGCTATTAGAGGAACTAAGGGAACCATTGATGATAACATAATTATGAGAAAGGCACTAAGAACACTTCTTTGTGTATATGCTATTAGAGTCTCTACAATTCAAGAGTTAAGATGTACTCCTAATAATAATTTAACTTTGGAAAATTTGGTAGGCAGACTTACTGCATTTGAGATGTCAAATTTTGATAACTACACTCCACAAGCTATTGAATCCACATTTAGATCCCAGTTGGTCCTTAACAAATCTAAAGAAAAGAAATGTGTGAATAGTGAAAGCGACACTATGATGATCTAGAAGAACTTGAGGCACTTGTGGAAAAAAGACTATCTAGAGGAAAAAGAAAATTCAAAGGTAAACTTCCTATCATTTGTTTTTCATGTAACAAAGTTGGTCATATTGTTTCTTGATGTCCTAATAAGAATGACAAAGATGAAAGAAGAGACAATAAGTAAAAAGATAGAAAGGATGACTGAGACTTCAGAAAGTATAAATATTACAAAGATAAAGGTAAGAAATCTTGCTATATAGTTGAAGAAGCTTCTGACAGTGAATCTAACAATTCTGATGAAAATGATATAGAAGTTGTGTATGTTGCTATGAAAGATGATTCTGATGATGATGAGAAAACTGCACTGATTTCTTATATGAGTAAAGGTGACTATAGGATTATTGAGAGTGGTTGTTCACATCACATGACTGGTGATAAAGATAAGTTTGAAACCTTAGATCAGTGTAAAGGTGGTTATGTTAAATTTGGAAATGATGCACCATGTCTTGTTAAGACAAAAGGATCAATTAACTTGACTAACAAAATTAGATGTGATAATGTATATTGGGTTGATGATCTTAACTATAATTTATTGAGTGTTGCACAGCTGAATACTTCTAGTTACAGAGTTGAATTTCATCACAAGAAAGCAAAGATCTATGATGTCACTGGAGAATTAGTTGGAAGTGGAGAACAAACAAAAGGTAACTTGTTCTATCTAGAATTAGCAGATGAGACATGCTTGTTTGCAAAATATAATGATGTTTGGTTATGGCATAAAAGGTTGTGTCATGTAAAATTTGATAACTTGGTAAGCATAAGAAAATTGAAAAAGGTTACAGGGCTGCCTAAGTTAAAGAAACCTGAAAATGCAATGTGTAAGCAATGTCAATTAGGAAAAATGACTAAATCTAGTTTTAAAAGAAAGACTCATACTTCTAAGGGAATTCTAGAATTGGTTCATACTGATCTTTGTGGTCCCATTGGTGAGAAAAGTTACAGTGGAGATAGATAATTTATTCTATTTGTTGATGATTACTCAAGAATGATGACTGTTATGTTTCTTAAAGAAAAATCTGATGCATTCCAGTTATTTAAGTGGTACTTGGAAAAATTTGAAAAGGAGACAGGTAAAAGTCTGAAATGTTTAAGATCTGATAGAGGAGGGGAGTTTATTTCTAATTAGTTTAACAGGTTCTGCAATGACTGAGGGATAAATAGATAAATGTATGTGCCTAGGACACCACCATAGAATGGTATTGCTGAGAGAAGAAACAGATCTATCATGGATTATGCCAGAACACTAATGATGGAGAAAAATGTTGCACAGAAATATTAGAGAGAAGTTATAAGTACAACAGTCTATACCCCTAATAGAGTACAAGTCAAGAAAGGTACTAATGCAACACCTTATGAGCTATGGTATGGGTATGCACCTAATGTACACTATTTTAAAGTTTTTGGAAGCAAATGTTTCATACTAAAGGATAACATAAATGGAAAAATTGATGCTAAAGGTGAGGAAGCCATATTCCTTGGTTATTCAACTAAAATTAAAGCATACAAGTGTTTGAATTCTAACACTAAAAATTGTGCAAAGTGCAAATGTTATAATTGATGAATATGCAAAAATAAATGAAGTTGAAAGCACACATGAACCTAAAAGTTATAAATCATTTGTCTATATGGATGAGGAAGATTCTAGTGAATTACCTAAGCTTGAGAAAGAGGTTTCTGAGCAACAGATAGCACCTGCTAAGTCACAGAACAAAGTTGTCAGGCAACAGGAGGTAATTGTCAAGCTATCTGATGGAGATGTCGAGTCACAGAATCAACTTGAATTGAACATGAATGATCAATCTTAAGAAGAAAAAGAACCTTCTCTAGAAAAGTATGTAAGGAGGCACCATAAACCTGATCAAATCGTAGGATCAAAGAATTTTGCAGTTATGACAAGAAGCAAGTTGAGAGAAGATACATGCTTGTTATGTGATTTTGAGCCTAAAAGAGTAAAAAATGCCTTAGAAAATGAAGATTTGATACAAGCCATGAATGAAGAAATTGAACAGATTGAGAAGAATAAGACTTGGACACTTGTACCTAGGCCGAATGACAAAAATGTAATTGGTACTAAGTGGGTATTCAGAAATAAGCTGAATGAACATGGAGAGGTAACAAGAAACAAAGCTAGACTGGTATGCAAGGGTTACGCACAAGAGGAAGGAATTTATTATGGAGAAACATTCATCCCAGTTGCTAGATTGGAAGGAGTAAGAACCTTACTTGCATATGCAGCCTACAAAGGTTTTAAAGTTTATCAAATGGATGTAAAGTCAGCATTTCTAAATGGGATATTATAAGAATAAGTATACATTGAACAAGCTAATGGATTTGTTGATCCAAGCAAGAGGAAAATGGTTTGCAGACTAAACAAAGAACTATATGGACTGAAGCAAGCACCAAGAACATGGTATGAAAGATTGCACAATTATTTTATAAAGATTGGATTTGCAAGAACCAATGACAAGAACAATCTGTATTTGAAGACAGAGCAAAGTAAAGGTACTTTATTGGCTGAAATTTTTGTTGATGACATTATATTTAGTGGACAAGATGTGTTATGCCAAGCATTTTCAAAAGAGATGCAAACTGAATTTGAGATGTCTATGTTTGGTGAGATAAAAAACTTTGTTGGCTTACAAATATATCAGATGAAGAATGGTATCTATATTACTCAATCAAAATATTTCAAAGAGATACTAAAAACTTTTGGAATGGAAGATTCAAAACCAGTGAGTACACCCATGGCTACTGGATAGAAGTTAACAAAAAAAGATGATATAAAAGAAGTAAATCAAACCCTTTACAGGTCAATGATTGGAAAGCTGCAATATGTTGTGCACAGTAGACCTGATATTCCACTGGTTGTTGGTATTGTTGCAAGATTTTCTGCCAATCCCAAGGAAAATTATATAATGGAATTAAAAAGAATTATGAGATATTTGAAAGGAACAAATGAATATGGTCTGTATTACAAAAAGAATAACAAGTTTGAACTTGAAGTCTATACTGATTCTGATTGGGCTGGAAATTTGGATGATAGAAAAATCACCATAGGTGGCGCATTTCTTTTAGGAAAAAGATTGGTTTCATGGACAAGAAAGAAATAGAATTGTACCTCACAATCTACAGCTGAAGTCGAGTATGTGGCAGCAACAGTTAATTTTTCTAATATTGTGTGGTTGAAGATACTATTGAAAGGTATGAAAGAGGAGATCACAGAACCAGTTGTCATATATTGTGATAACACAAGTGTCATTAATATTTCTAATAACCCTGTAATGCACTCTAAGACAAAGCATATAGCTATCAAGTATCATTACTTGAGGTAGCTAGTTTAGAAGAAGGAAGTGAAACTGGAATATGTGAATACTAAGGAACAGTTAGAAAACATATTTACAAAGGCACTACCCAAGGATTCTCATGAGTATCTACGAGGTAAATTAGGGGTGATCCCCCTAACTGAGGCTAATTAGTTTTACAATGGTACTGTTGCATCAAATGTTATATTCAAAATATTTGTCACATTGATGCACAGGAAGTCACACTTTAGGATGCTGCCTAAAGCTATGAAAGATAGAAAAGGATAGAAAAGAGGATCAGTCATAAGTAAGATGATAGGAACAACATGATACAAAGTTTAAAATAGAAGACTCTGCATGATGAATATGTCAACATCTTTGGCATTGTTGTCAAAGAGGGATAATTTTACTGAAAGAGGGACAGTTTGCTATACTTAGAGATGAAGCTAAAATTTACTAAAAGAGGGAATCTATAGATGAACAGAAACAGAAAGACTTCAGTGTGATTACAGACACAAAGGGAGAAATGTTTTACAAGATGAGAATTAGAATGAAGCTAAATACATTAATGAAGATTTATTCATATCAAGGAGCACAGGTAGACCTTTTGGATTGTATGGTAACTATGGTTGGAAAATTATTGTTTTGAATTTTAGTGTTGCCATCAATGCCAAAGAGGGAGATTGTTGGAAAACTACAATGGAAACAATTGTTTTTTTGTCATTGATGTCAAACCTTAACTGGTGAGACTATTTCTATATGTTTGAGTACCATATCTATTGATTGATGAAGAATATTTGAACGTAAGGATAACAAAAAGACCAAGTGAAATGGTTGAGTTATGGGAAATCACAAGGGTACTTGATCAGTTGGCACATTGGCAAAGTAATATGTTGTTTATCTTTTGATGATAGTTTACTGAGAATAGTTTATGCCGAGCAAAGTTTGTGATGATTGAGCGACAGTAAATTGTCGAGGAAACCAGTGATGACCAAGCGGAAGAACACAGTGTTGGCTGAGCAGCATTATTTTGGTAATTGTTGAGATTTGAGATCTCTGTCTGATATAGTTGATTTTATTGGGATATGTAAAGTTAATTGAGGATAAGCACAATTGGTCTACACTATTTAAATGCACGGGTAACTGTAACTAATGCATTAATCAAAGATTTAATTAGTGATTACTTTGGAGAAATAAATTAAATGTAAAGATGGAAAAATTTGTTGGATCTGACCTAACCTAAGATATACGATCTTGATTAAGAGGAAAAGATTTATTTTTACCTAGATGAAGAGGTATAAGATAACCTCAAGGGGTTATCTAGAAAAGTAAGAAGGTGATGCATATGCAAGAGGATTGCATAGTTAATTGACTGATTGGCATGATCTAGCAGAGAAGCAGAGAGCTGTGAGAGTGATTGCTTAATGGATTTTCAAGCAGATCTGAAGATTGAAAAGAGAATGGAGGCCACTCAGTGAATTAGTATTAGACCTGAATTAGATCTAGATTTTCAAAGTAAGTTGTATGCATCATATCACACCTGTTGATTACTTCGTAACCATTGTATCAGTCAAAATCCTTTGAGCAAGGTGAAATTCAGGTTGAATGTTCTAAGTCCTCTAATAAGGCCACTCCTGAGAGGGTGATTAAATCCTTTAACTAGGTCACATTTAGCAATGTGTTTTGTAACCTTTAACAGGGTTGGCTCTAACAGAGCTCACTTCAGAAGAGTGAAAACTTGATAGCATGTTATTTTTGATTTTTCCCAAATTGGGTTTCCACGTTAAATACTAGTGTCAACTTGTGTGAATGTTTATATTGTGTTTTACTATTAAGTTTCTACAAGCTAATTACATTTGAACAGTAAAACTGCATATGTATGTTGTTGACTTATGCTATTGATGTCGAGTATATCTGAGTTGTTCAAAGTGGTATAAAGTTTAATTTGGTACATCTAGACCTAAGGATAATTGATTCACCCCCCCTCTTAGTTATTCTGAAATAATTCTAACATTGACATGCTCAGTAAGCCTCTTACTTTCTTTTATTTCTTATCCTAACCATGTTGTCCAAATTCACATGACATAACCTTTTATGCCACAACCATATGTCTTTGTGTTTAGCCATTAAACAAGTAGTGTTAATATCATCAAGATAGAATAGGTTACCTTTTGCATGTTCACCAGTTTTGATCAACCTTCCTGATTCATTAAAGATATTTGCCTTTTTGTTCTCAAATGAAACTCGGTGTCCTATGTTATTCAGCTGTGAAACACTCAATATATTATAGTTAAGTCCTTTCACCCAATATGCACTTTCACATCTGATCAGATTATTTAACATTATGGTTCCTTTACCTTCAACTGGACAAGGTGAGTCATTACCCATTCTTATTGATCCACCGTTATAATATTCCAAAGTTTCAAAATTCTCTTTATCTCCAATCATGTGCTGAGTATAGCCACTATCAATAATCTAGACATCATTTTTACTAACCTCAGATATGAGTGCAGTCTCAACATACCTTTCCTCTTCATCTGAATCATCCTTCATAGCAACAAATACCACCTCAATATCGTCATCAGATTCAGTGTCAGTATTGTCAGCTTTGTTCTCAGCCAGGTAACAATATTTCTTTCCTTTGTCCTTGTAGTCTCGGTTGTCTCTTCTATCAAATTTTTGGTTGCTTTGGTAATGTCTGTCATCACCTGTGTCAAACTTCTTTTCATATGATCTTTCATTGTTTCTCTCCTCTTTTCTATTGTTAGGACATCTACCAACAAAGTGTCCAATCTCTTTACAATTAAAACATACCGATGGTAATTTACCTTTGTATCTACCTTTGCTTCTCTATAATATTCTAGCCATTAGTGCTTCAATCTCATCAAGTTCTTGGTCATCACTATCACTTTCACTATCATTTCTCATAGTGTGTTTATGACTTGATTTACTCATCTTTAGAGAAGATTTTAATGCAGACTCAATTGATGGTAAGACACTATTGTCAAAGTTATTCATCTCAAATTAAATAAGTCTACCAATCAAACTATCTAGAGTAACATCAATTTATTTTCTATTGCTCTCATTTCTTGTATAGATGATACTCTAATAGCATACACAGGCAGTGAGCTTCTTAGAATTATATTTAACATTGTTTATTCTTCAAGTACACCTCCTACTCCTCATATATCATTTACAACCTCTTTCATTCTATAGCTATACTGAGTGATGTTTTCTCCTTCTTTCATTCTTAGGTCATCAAATTTTCCTCTTACGCTTTCTGGCTTAGCTTTTAGCACATTTGTATCTCCTCCATGTACTAGCTTCAATTTGTCCCACATTTTCTTTGCAGTGGTGCATGATTTGACATCTTCAAATTCAGCATCAGAGAGTGAGGAAGCAAGTTCTATCATCATAGAATTGTGTTCATTCTTTTCTCTCAATTGATCAACTATTGGAGGTCCGGTAGGTAAAACAAATTTAGTATCTAAGTATGGAGTAACATCATTTCCAATACCTGATAGGTGGAGTCTTCACCTACTTTTCCATGATGCAAATTTGTCTTTGTTCAACTTAGGCACATCCATTTTTCTCATCTTGTGATCTTTTTCTTGAGTCTTTAAACTCCCTTTCTAAGCACACAAGCTTTGATACCAATTATTAGAATAACTAAGAGGGGGGGGTGAATCAGTGGCCTCAAAAATTAATCCAATAAATCAACCCAAAAATTTATACCACAAATAAAAACCTCTAGTTATCTTCAGTCCTACAAGATGTATGCCTTTAAATAATCTTATCAAATAACTACTGCTCAGAGTATAGTATTTATCCTTTTTCTTAAGCTTTACCAAATAGCATTCTAGCCTTCACCAAAATATAGTAGATAACTTAGTGTTTACCGATCAATCCTATTTTAGTAATGTGTAAAGAAAAACATCAAATCAATTAACCATATACACATTTGACACATGGATTTTTAATGTGGAAACCCTGTTAGGGGAAAAACCACTTGGGACTAGTAAACCAAAATTTTCACTCTTCTGAAGTGAGATCGATGAAGAGCCAACCCTATTAAAAGTAACAAACACATTGTTAAGTGTGGCCTTGTTAGAGGATTTAAAACTAATAGTTTGTCACTTGATATCTGGCATTCACTATTCTATCTTCATGAGAAACCTTTTGATACTCCTTGGGATGTATCTCAATATATAAAGGATGGTTAAATCCTACTCCGTTAAGAGATTTTATGAATCAATGGTTAAACTGAAACAGTATATGATATGTTCATAAATACAACTTTATCTTGCAGATGTTTAGATCTATTATAAGCTCATAATACCTTTTCTAATCAATGTTCCCTTCAATTCCTTTACTCCACTATTTTTCTTCTTGGTGAATGCTATTGCTTCTCTATTGCTCGGTGTCTTTAGAAATCTTTAGCTTTTTTCTTCAGCTTGTTTGATCAGATTTGTATGAAGACTTCTATCTTCACCAAAATTTTCTTCAACATTCCTCTTTTTCATAATGAATAGCTTGTCTCTTATATAGGCATGATTTCACCATTTCTAAGTCCTTGTATTTCTTTGCTTGACATGATCCACAAATCTCATCATTCTTGCTTTAAATCTTGCTTTAGTTTTATCTAGTAGATTTCTTCTACAACTAGAATAAAACTAGCTTTAAATCTCTAGCTTTTAACTGGTCGATGAAAATAATGTAATCAAATAGTTAATTCTATATTTATCTCCTACTAGATAAGTCTTTTTTCATTTCTAAACTTCAGTTCTGATCAGTGTTTAAATCCTTGTTTGCTCAGTCTTAACTTTAGTTGTCCTCGGGCATCTCTATTCGTCGGGGTTGTTTGTCCATCTGGCAACACTATGACTTTCAGTTCTACTCGGGTATCACTTTATTTTTTCTTAGTAATCCTTTCTTGGGTATCTTTCTCAAGTATCACTATGACTCTTCTCGGGGTTCTCTATCTGTCGGTGTGCACTGTGCGTCGGTGTTTGTTGTCACTTGGTGTATACTGAACTTTTATGCATTATTGATAACATAACCTTTATCTCTTTGGTTCTTTGAATTCTTTGACAATATGTATATGACCAATCAGAGTATATCAATTTGACATCAATGACAATAAAATACATTAACTAATTTAACGTCTTGCATTAAATTTCTGCAGCTCAGTGATCATCAACTTAACATTTTCAAATAATCAATTAGTTATAGTTCATCAAGAGGGTTTTGCAGATCGGGGGCAAGAAACACCTGACTCAATGGTAGGAATTGAATTTGGAACACAAATTCTCATCTAACCTCAAGTGATCCTTACTCCACCTCTGTCCTAATTCACAAACCCCGCACTAAACATGCCTATCATAGGAGTGGACTCTAGCACTGACCAGAGGGTAGAGACTCAACATGTCGGCATTTCCCTAAGAATAGCAGGGAGTAATACTATAGGATAGAGTTCAGCTTCAACTCCACCACCTCACATTCCAACTCCAGCAACCTCTCTCCCACCTCCCACACTGAATCCACCACCTTCTATCCCAAATCCCACTCCAACTCTGCCTCCTACTTAGACTCCACCACCTATGATACCAACACTGACTCCCCCACCATTTGTTCCTTTGCCTTTCACTATCCTGACTCCCCAAGTGTTGGTAAGCACATAATTTTCATCTCCCTTGAAAACCACACTAGAATAGGCCTTAATGTGGAAATAACAATGAGTTCCTCCGGGGATGAAGGCTAAGATAAAGGTGAACAAGAGGCTTTAGTAGAAGAAGAGAAGAGAGAGGAAGGAATACATGAAGGAGAAATACATGAGGGAGAAGGTAGAGAAGAAGGTGAACATGGGGAAGACTTAGATAAAGAGGAGGGGGTGACCCCTTAATCACAAAGCTTGCCTTCAGGTCTCCACATTGCCTATATGAGTTGGTTACCACCTTTATTAAACCTACTTGGTTCACTAGAGAGATTCAGCAATAGAAAAGGACTTACACAGATGAAGAGGAAGGAGAAGACATAGATATGTCATTTTTAGGGCAAGAATTCTATGAAACAAAGTTTAATATATCATCTAGGACCATATCTTATGTCACTCAAGACACCAAGGGTCGCTGGAAGGCACAGGTGGTAGTTCCTTCTACTAGCACCTCTCAAGCACAACTCACCCCAGAGGATTATACATTTGAAGAGGTAGATCTAGGAGAACAAACTAGGGAAGGAAGTAAGACACTAGAAGCTTTAGGCCTCAAACATTATCTAGGATTTATGAGCAAAGACGAGTAAACTATCAAGTCCTTGACAGAGAGGAATGAGGCTCTCAAGAAATTAATTCATAAAATGGTGGGTCCCATTGACCCAAGTTTCCCAAAGGCCTCATTATAGGCCATACTAGAGAAGAGAGATACTCCGAACTTGTCAGCAGGTATGACCCCCTCTTTCATTCAGGCAAGTGTTGATTGGAAGAATGATCTTGAACAGTTTAAAGAAGGGGTTATCAAATTGGTTTTTAGGCTTTTCAGAGTTATTATGGTGGAAACCACAAAGTTGATAAACATGATGGAGAGTGACGATGGCTTAGATTCTGAATTAACCAAATGGCGAACTTCCCTCCAAGACCTCAAGATATTCAAGAAGCAACGCTTCCAAATTCTGGTCAAGATCTATGAGGCGAGGAGATAGATAACTTCGGAACCTGGATTAAGAGCATAGCCAAAAAAATTAAGGTTCGTGAAAATTTCCTAGGCCACATACAGAAAAATCATAAGGAGGTTATGGAATGGGAAGAAGAAAAAGAAAACTTCTTCATAGGTATGGACTTGGAGCTATACCGAGATAAAGAAAGGAAAATCCTATGCCCAGCCAAAGAGGTAATACAACAATTTAAAGATATTCTAGCAGGTGTTAGCACAAAAGGAGGCCTCCACCAACTTTTCTATTCAAAAGAATACATGCAAAGGATGTCCGAGAATGATAAAGAGATCAAGTTCTTCGCTTCTAAATTGACCATTTTCAGAGAGAAGCAAGAAAAATGAATTAAAAAAGCAAAGAGGAGAGAAATAAAATATGAGGAGGCACAGGAAATAGTGCATAGGTTGCAAGCTACTCATCTAGAGGTGGTCTCAAGCTAACTACTCCAATCCAGACTCAGCCCTTTTGAGAGATGCATCTTTTTCAGACTTAGCCATTTTTTCCCAAAGGCTAGCCTTTCAGCCTTCTCAACATTTTGGCCTTTTGGCCTTCTTAGCATTTTGGCCTTTCATACTTCTCAGCATTTTGGCCTTTTCAGCCTTTCAGCATCTAAAAGGCCAAAATTTTGGGGGTCTTAAGTTTTGGTTCACACTTAATCGAATTTGCACTTGGCAAATTTCGGTGCGAGAGTCAGGGTCCAAATTTTTTGGTCATTCCAGCGAGATCACCTTTTTGCATGAAAATAGAAATTCAGAGCATATGGATGCATAACTAGAGTTTGTTTTGCAAGGACAAAGGGTCCTCTATCATTTCCCATCTCTAAGATAACCACAAATGAAGATTCCAAGGGAGAACTGAGAGATCAAGAAGAAGACTCCAGTTGCAAACAAGAGAACTCTAGCTCCTCTCTTTCTTCTTTCTTAGCGAGTTTGATCCATTTTGCATGATAAAACTGATTGTAAATGGATTAAAGATCCATTTAAGTTGTTTAGTATCAATTTAGCAATATATTTCTTTAGTAAAGCTTTAGTTTTAGTTTGTTTTCATTGTTTTTAGAGTCTTTGATGCCCTATTTTCAGCATTCAGAGTTCGTAGATTAGAACTATAT
>MU224242.1:949138-970149 GCA_018584345.1 Thuja plicata
TATATATATATATATATAGTAATCAAAACAATGCAATAAATATCTAAAATTGGTGCTTCATTCATGGTGTGATATTTTCTGCTATCTATGCGAAATTGATGAATGTGTGTCTACTTATTCATTCTTTTCAAAGAGCCAACTATTTTATTGTTTCTCAAATCTACGATTATTTAATTGGAGTTTGTGGTTGTTTATCTACCTTGCTGTGATGAATTTATAAGAAAGATAATCTTTTGGGATTAACGATAAATCTTTCTCGTGTGTGCGCATGTCTTTGTGGCATCACAATTTGATAGATTTTGAAAATATTACACAAGTGAATATGTTTTCTCTCCAAATGATCACATCCATTGGGTATATAATTGTGACATGATCTAATTTATATCTAGTGGGTGTGTTCCAAATATCTATGTCATTCTATTTGCAAGGAAGGATCAACAACGGCTTATGTCTGTTAAGAATTCATTTTCAGAAATTTACTTCATTCTTGTTACCCCACTCATTCAAATTTGTGTCATAAATCTGAAAGCAATCAAAATCATCTTTAGTTTAAACACAAATTTGCATCCTTAGTTAATTACAATCTCTGTAAATCAAAAAATACAAAAAAATTACTAAAGTTGTTTTTGCAGTTTGACATCTTGAAAGTACCAGTAGGAGGCCCTTGTTGGTACTTTCAAGATGTCAAACTACAAGGACCACGACCCTGGAGAACCTTGGGAATAACTTTGTTATTCTTTCAAGAGAGTAAATTGAATCTCGAGATCCTATCAATTGACTTGTGTAAAAACAACACTCAACAAAATCGAATGTATATAAGAAAATGTACATGTATGAAACAAGAAACCTTATGTATCCTAAATTTTTCAATTCATCCTAACTTGATCCTAACTCATAATTTCATACATGTACACACAAACAAACATCATAAATAATCTAACTGAAATCTAACACATGAAATAAATATTGCAACAGATGAAATGTCCCAAATAAACATGTAACACATGATATGTCTGAAAATAAATATGTAACACATAAAATGTCTATAGTATATAATATAAGTCTACAAATGTCTAGAAATGTCTAGAATGTATAGAAATTTCCAGAATGTCTATCAATTTCTATCACATGTGTGGAATGTCTATCAAGCGAGCATCTACCAATATCTCTACCTTGGGCCCTGACCTGATCCCTAATCGGATCCACCAACTTCTCAAGGGGCCTACATTCTACACAAATTCCATGGTAAAAACTTACAGTATACACATACATGTACATGTACAATTATAATTTATATTCTTAAATAACAAAATAATTAAAACACATGTTTATATATAAATTTACCTATGTATCTTGATGAATAGGATCACCAAGTGCCTGCAAATCTCCATAGTTCCTCGCCATCATAATACTTGTAATATATATAAAATTATTTAAAAATATGTACACAATCAAAAATTTAAAATTATAGCAAGCTATCTATACAATTAAATCAAAATCAAATTTTGGTTTCTTACCTTATTTGAAGCCTTGATTGTGTGCCTGATGTCAGATATCTTAGAAAAGTGTAATGACATTGCATCTATATCAACACCCTCATCTATAAACAGAGATGAGAAAGCTCCTAGCAAAAATCCTATTGTTTGAGGTGTAGGATCAACTAATCATTGTTGTGGAGGAGGTGTAGGATCAATTGGTTATTTTCATAGAGGAGTTGTAGGACGTATCAAAATATCCTCTTGTCTCGATGTACCAGGATCGACATCTCCAACTCCATGGCTACTACTAGTAGAGGGTCTCTAAAGTACTCATCTAATAAATTCTAGAATATACTAGAGAGTGATCCCATGTAATATTAATAAATCCAGAGAGGCATCAATGATATCACTCACTAAATAGGATCTCATACCATGCAAACGATCCTCAGGTAGTTTTGCAATGTCAACAGGTGATGGTAGCTCATAATAGATGTATGGATCAAAAACTAGATCTGAAGGATCAACAGTAGGGATAGTACAAGAATGTAACATATATTTTCCTATGTCATAAAATGACACCTCATAAACCTGAGTCACAATGGTGGAAATACTATAATACATGCCAACCCGCACATCCTCAGCTGCAAAATCTCCTACACCAATGGAAGTTTCCAAATCTTTCAAAAGAACCAAAAGGTTTGGACCCACCAATGCCCTCTTACTAGGGGTTTGTGGTATATCATCATATGGCCATCTAAAATTATCAACAAACCCCCCCTTACCCTTCCCAAAATTTCATATAAAATATGTGTTATCAACATCATAACCTAAATGAAATTTTGCAAACAATGGTTTATAGAAATATTGTGGCAACTCATCCTTTTGCGGCCACATATGATAAGTAAACAACCACCTAGGGTATATGAATGGTGAAAAAACTACATCCTTATACTTCATGACCCAATATCCTCTAACCTTTGTCTTCTCCATGTACTATTCAAAGATGGATTTGATATTGGCAGTAGACACATCAATATCTAACTGTCTCCATCTAGCAGTGCCAGTGACAGTACAGGATAAAGAGGCATATAATACATCAATGTTTGGGTCATCATAGGGATTGTATGATTAAGAAAGCTGAATCATATGCATAATATCATCTTTAATAGTACATAAATTTATATTATTGGGAAGGACCGCGATATTTTCCAAAGTCCGTTCTAGCTACACTAGAGTCGTCAGCGATCTCTGGATAGTCACATATTGTGTCCTCTCCCTATCCTTGGGAGTATTATGAGAAGACCTATGTGATTTATTCTCTCTATCTGGATGGACACTATGCTCAAATGAATGATTTCCTAAATCACTACATGCAATGATCTAAAATATATGAAAATATATATGAATTTACATGTGTGCATACATTATAGAATTTAAAAACAAGTTCATATGAATGTAAACAAGATAATCATTGTAAAAATATTCTAAATATTCTAAACAAGATGAATCATTATACAATAATTTCTTCAATATATATTCTAATAATTCTAAATAAGATAAACATTACATAAACTAGCAAAATGGTGATACAACCCTTGGTACCTATGAATGTCAATATAAATCAAGATAGGACACCTAGAGTGCAACATGTATACCCCTATTGTGGCATCTAAGAGATTAAACATGTATAATGGTTTTGACATCCCCTTAAGACATGTTCAATGGTTTTGGCATCCCCTTAAGACATGTTCAATGATTTGTACAACCCTTAAGACATGTATAATGGTTTTGAAATCCCCTTAAGACATGTTCAATGGTTCAATGGCTTTGATAATGTTTCAATATGTATGTTTTTTATGTACATGTATCATGTTGATATGTATGTTTTGATAGTTCAATGGTTAGATAAGTTCATTAAAACATGAATTTGGAAGATAAACATTAAAAATATTACAAGAAGAAATTGCTAGAGCTAAACATTAAAAACATTACATAATCTAGAAAAATGGTGATGTTGTTGGCAAGTTGACTCCCAGGGAATATATCGATTATTTTGTGTTGTCATTATGGCAACAAAGTCATATGAATTTTTGATAGTAAACTACAAAGTGAAAATTGACTAAGTGTAGAAGACAGAATAGAATAGTGACTTGCAGTTGATCAGAGCATCAGTGCATGTGCGTACGATCACATCAGGATATGTGCATTCAGACTTAAGCTCTATGGTATTTTTTTATGCTTACCCTATACACGCATGGTACAGAATGGTAGTACAGACAAGTTACAGAAAGAACAAGTACACTAGCAGTTCATAATGCAGAGTATGAAGCTGACTTCATGATTTTGATTAGCGTGTAATATTTTGTTATGTAAAGGCTAAGCACCTAGTGTAAGAAGTTTGTAATCATGTATTAAACATTGTTTTAAACACACTTAAGCCAATTTGTTTGGAAGCATTGTGAATATTATTTTTGGGCTAACTAAGGTCTTGTTTATAGTCGCATCTATTCAGGCATAAACATACATATATGCAATGTAAAGATATATTGGAAGTGTCAAAAAAAAATTCAAAGAAGTTATATAAGCAGAGCAGTATGAAGATATCAGAATGAGATAGAGACCTTAAAGAAGATAAGAGCATAAGCGCATAACTGGAACTGATCAGACATATGTGTCACATACAACAGTTCACTTTTGGATATAGAGCATATCTATTCTCAGGAGGTTGTAGCCTTCTTTCTCATTGAGCAGTGAGCTCTTGGACAGTGAGTCCTCACCCCTAATAGGGTTGTTTGGAAAATACTCCTAACTGGGTCAGGCCTTTAACCAGGTCATTGTACTTGCATTGTAAAGACTGCTCCTAACAGGGCAAAGGAACTTTAACACGTTCATTATACTAGTGCAATATTTGTGGGTACTAATTCCCACCGGGGTTTTCCTCTAATCAAGGTTTCCCCATAATCATATTATGTGTTATGTGATCTTGTGTTAAGATTCAAGTGATATCTAATTGATTTATGTTTAAAGTGCTGAAATTGAATAATTAGCTAAACACTGATTCACCCCCCTCCCCCTCTCTTAGTGTTTCCAACAATTGGTATCAGAGCTCTGGTCCTCAGAAAGAAAATTTTAACCACTTGAGGAGATCATGGATTCATCAGAAGTCAAACATCTAAAAAATAATCTTGAAGTAGCCCTTGAAGATCTAGACAGATCTGAGAAAGAAAATGAGGAACTTAAGCTAACACTTGATGGCTCACAAATTCTTATCAAGAAACTAAGAAAAGATCTGAAAGATTGCTCTACGAATGATTTGGGGAATCTGGTCAAAAAATTGAATGAAGAAAACTTATCTTTAAAGGATAAGATAGAAAAATTGAATGATCAATTAACTGGTAGCCTAACAGCTATTGAAGAGAAGAACAAAGAAAATAAATAGTTAGATGAATAACTCATTCAAGCAAATATAAAAATCTTGGAATTTGAAAACATCAAGAATAAGATTAAATCTGAATTATCAGGAGCAAAAGACAAGATTGACAAACTACACACAAGTTCTGATATAATTCAATCATAGCTTTATGCACAAAAACTAAAAGGTGATACCACTGGTATGGGATACAGTCTAGCTCAAATTGAGATCAACTCATTACAAGAAATAAAGAAAGCTCAAACAGAATCTTCAGAAGAAAAGAAAACTGAGAATCATGAAGAGACCAAAGCAGAACCACCAAAAGACAAGCACAAGGTAGTCAACCATACTTTCTATGCCTGTAACAAGCATGGCCAATTGGCAAGAGATTGTAAGAATGTAAGACCCTTCAATGGTTACTGTTACTACTGCAATAAGTTTGGTCATAGGGCTATTCATTGCTAAACAAATCAAAGAAATCAGCCACAACTGAACCAAATGAATCAAACTCAATTCAATTAGAGAAATCAACCTCAAAGAAACTTGTAGAACATCACATGTCAGATATGTAATTACAATGGACACACAACCAAGCAATGCAGCATGATGAATAACAACATCAGACCTCCTATCATTTGTCACTCATGTGGAAAGGTTGGACACATCTCAAGGTCTTGTAGATCAAGAACAAAAGGACAAGAGAATCCTAAGAAGTCTTTATTTGAAGAATGAGGAGAAGTTAAGTTTTTGGAAGCTAAAGCTAACTCAGATAAAATATGGGTCGAAGTAAAGAAGGATAATGAAGAAAACAAGGTAGTAGATGCATCCTCAGTGGACGCACCTTCTACTTCTGGATAGTTGACCCTCATGGTCTTAGGGGGAGCTATTATAGCTCTGAACCCCTGCGTGGATGGTATACTCACCTCTGAGTATGTGCCTATGGATTCATACATGTGATCACAAATTAAGGTTGTATGCATTCATGAATTGTCTTTACTTCATTCAGAACAAAGTTTGAAATTCTTTCTATAAACCGCTTTACGACAACGAGCATTAAATGTAATTAATCTTTATATAAATTGGAAAAAGATCTTAAAAACCTCACTATGCATACAATATTGAAGCATTCAGAAAGTAGGTAAGCATTAAGCATCAAAACCCTATAGCTCAAAGGATTAGTTGGTTTGAGAACAAATTAATGATTGGAACAGAACCCTAGCAGTTGTGTCATTTTAGAATTGCTTTGAAACCCTACTTAACCAAGTTGCAAGTAAGTATGGCAACCCCTGTTGTATTTGAAATTGTTGAAAGGAAGAGATTTGTCTTTAAGAAGCATCCATTCAAGTCCATACTAGATGATATCGAAGGAGCATTCTCTACGACTCCGCTTGGATTCGTACATGTAGAAGACATCTGCGCATATGTTTATTGCAAGAAGGGAATAGTTGGAGACAACAACATTGCATCTCTCATGGGTTCTATGATGAAACCAGACTATACATTCAAGGATGAATATGTGCATCTCACTGATAACCCTATCTTTGAGTATTCCAATGCACACGACTTCTATGAGCCAGAATGGGTGAAGATATTACTGAGAAGGATACATGATGATCTATACTAGATAGGTGAGGTTCCTGTTCGCATCACTACAGATCTAATTCATGAGATGACTAAACTTCCTAAGACTGGACCAGCTCTTCCTACTGGCAAGGATGTTAACAAGCAGGTTGAATAAATCTTCTTATCTAGAAGTGATAGGCGCGGCATGACTGTTGATCCCATTAAGGATAAATACATCAAACTACTCACTATGATACTTGGATACAAGTTTCAACAAGCAAGCAGACTGAATAGTGTGTCTGCAGAAATAGTTCTGGCAGCAATAAGGAAAGTAAGAGATAACACTTAGTACAATCTCTGTGAATTATTGCGCGCATGACTGATAGAGAATATCAAAGCCATTAAGCATGACAAGAAAAATATATTCAGGTTTGGCTCTTTGATCATCTATTTATACTTCCACATTGTTGGTAAAGTTGCAAATATTTACCTAGATAGGAGCAAGCCTACTATGTCTCAAATATCACTAGAAGCTACATCAAAGAGTAGTGCAAAGGATTCTATGGACATGGATATAAAAAATTTTAGGATCAAGATACATAAGAGGTTCAGGATACCTGAGAAAATTGTTGAGAAGTACAAAGACACCATATGCTTCATGGTGGAGACTGACTGTACTTGCATGGAGGCAGTTGAGCCTAGAACAAAATGGATTCACCCTCTTGGTTATGAAGTTGAATAACATGTTTTAGAAGGTTATGCACAAGTCCTCTTATCTGCACCCAAGGATCCCAATCAACCTAGATGGGGTACTTACAGATAAAAGACAAATTAAGTTGATTCTGTCTTATACAGTGCTAACAAAAAAAGGAAGGCATCTAGGATTACCTCAAATATCCTAAAAGTTCATGGTGTTACACAAGAAGACCTTGACAGAGCTAGAGAAGCTAAGATTGCCAAAGAACTTGAGAAGACTCCCAAAGAAGTAAAAATGGAAAAGACTGATGATATTCCTAAGAAGAAGAAGAAGAAGAAATCAAATGAAGATACATCTGTGCCATCAACCACCATTGATCTGGAAGCATCTCCACCATCAGTACCTAGCAAGATGGCTAGAAGGAAGAAGCAAGTTCCCACAAGTCATCCATCCTCAAGAACTACAAGGAGCAAGGTAAAGAACACACAAGCTCCTCCTAAGGTAGGTTTCAGACCTAGTCTTAATGTCTTAAGGAATAGGATTGTCAATGAAGGGAGACTAGATATAATTACAAAGGTTTATGACAAGTATCAGGAGATAGATAAATCTAAGATACACTCTATGCTCATCTCTCACATGATCAAGTTTAAAAAGTCTATTCTAGAACTCAAAATAGTGATACCAGACAAGCTATGGAACATTCTAGAAATAATGAAAAGGCATGCAATCGAGGAAGATATGAGATTAGAGAAGAAACATTGGATAATATTCTTCATGTTTGCGCACATGATGAGAAGGCAATTCTATTAGATTCGGTAAAGCCTCATCTCAGAGCAAAGACAAGGACTATTCATATTATGAACAAAGAGTATGAGTTAGTTGGGAAAGAGATTGAAAAAGCTTTTGCATGAGTGTTTATGGATAGACATATGTATCCTTCAATGACACCTACAATAAAGGTAACTCCAGTTCCTCCTAAACAAATTACAGAACCAGTGATTTAGAATGCACCTAAGATAGGTCCACAGGTTTCAGTGCCCTCAATATCAATAACTTCTGATACAGCAAAAGATTCAGGGGATACTATAGTGATTGATAATATCAAGATATCCATGACAGCTTTTGATAATGATATGGACAAAGTTGATAAAGCATTTGTAAGCACTGAAGAAACAAAGGAGGTATGCACTAATAACACATATTTACAGCAAGATGAAGTCCCCGTTAATGATTCAATAGATTTGAATAAAGAACAAGACAATCAAACTAATGAGATACCAGCTATGGAAATCCCAGTAAAAATTGAATGCATGGATACTAGTTAGAATACTATATTCACACCATCCATTCAACCATCAAACTCATTGTTGTCAATTTTAACTCCCGACTCAGCAAGTTTGGATGCATGGGGAGAAGAAGACCTGATCAAGATCAGTGTCCTAGCCATGGAAAAAGCCAAAGAGAAATAGGTTATGAGAAAATCTCTCTTCCTGGAATCAGTAAACATTCTGAATGACCTAGTGCCTGCGAACAAGAAAGTAGCAAAAATTCAATCAGTTGATGATGTAGACAGCATCCTAACAAGCTTCAAAGCACACTTTACAAGTTTAATAGACTCGGCTACTAGAATTGCAGAAGATGAGTACAAAAAGGAAAGATTAAATGAACTGGTAAAGAATTTTTCCTCATATTTAAATTCATTGAAGATTGGTCAGACAATGTTGAAAGATTTGGCATCAAAAGGCAGAAAGGTTATAGCGAATTGCATGGACAAAGGCAAACTCACCTCTGAACATATCAAAAAGATAGAGGAGGTAGATATCTTGGTTGAAAACATAAGACAATCAGTTGAAACATCATCCCAAGATATAAACATTTGCAACAATATCTATCAAGGACAGATAGACAAGATAGAAAAAGCTAAAATGGAGATCAATAAGATAAGGATCAGGCAGACTCAGTTGAGAAATGCACTTGTGCCCTCCTTAGCAGTTCTGGATGAGAAAATAAAATAGATTGATGCCACTATTGTCACATATGATAAAGGTCCCTGCATGGATCTGATAAAAATGGAGAAGCTCACATATGCTCTATCCGCCCATCTCCAGACAGTTGATGCAATGAAGGCATTTTGGCAGAAAGAGATCAAGTCTCTCCAGACTGGATATCCAGATGTATACATGGAGTAAGTATTTAAAGACTTACAATTTTGACACCTTTGTCATTTATTTCAAAGGGGGAGTAGTTTATGTATGAGGAGAAGTGTATATATATGCAAAGAAATATATAGTATGTGTTAAGAGAAGAAAATATACAATTTTTTATGTTAGTCAATTTTGAGTAACTTAGCCACATTCCTTTGCTGTCATTAATGACAAAGGGGAGATTGTTGGAAAGTTGACTCCTAGGGAGCATATGGCTTATTTTGTGTTGTCATTATGGCAACAAAGTCATATGAAGTTTTGGCAGTAAACTATGAAGTAAAAATTGACTAAGTGTAGAAGACAGAACAGAACAGTGACTTGCAGTCGATCAGAGCATCAGCACATGTGTGTATGATCACATCAGGATATGCGCATTCAGACTTTAGCTCTATGGTATTTTTTTATGCTTACCCTATACACGCATGGTATGGAATGGCAGTACAAATAAGTTACAGAAAGAACAAGTACACTAGCAGTTCAGAATACAGAGTATGAAGCCGACTTCATGATTTTGATTAGCATGTAATCTTTTGTTATGTAAAGGCTAAGCGCCTATTGTAATAAGTTTTTAATCATGCATTAAACATTGTTGTAAACATGCTTAAGCCAATTTGTTTGGAAGCATTCTGAATGTTGTTTTTGGGCCGACTAAGGTCTTGTTTATAGTCATGTCTATTCAGGCATAAACATATATATATGTAATGTAAAGATATATTGGAAGTGTCAAAGGAATAGTCAGAGAAGATACATAAGTAGATTAGTATGAAGATATCAGATTGAGATAGAGCCCTTAAAGAAGATAAGAGCATAAGCGCATAACTGGAACTGATCAGACATCTGTGTCACATACAGTAGTTCACTTTTGGATATAGTGCATATCTATACTCAGGAGGTTGTAGCCTTCTTTCTCATTGAGAAGTGAGCTCTTGGACAGTGAGTCCTCACCCCTAATAGGGTTGTTTGTAAAAGACTCCTAACAGGGTCAGGCCTTTAACCAGGTCATTGTACTTGCATTGTAAAGACTACTCATAACAGGGCAAAGGAACTTTAATAGGTTCATTATACTAGTGCTATATTTGTGGGTACTAATTCCCACCGGGGTTTTCCTCTAATCAAGGTTTCCCTGTAATCATATTATGTGTTATGTGATCTTGTGTTAAGCTTCAAGTGATATCTAATTGATTTATGTTTAAAGTGTTGAAATTGAATAATTAGCTAAACATTGACTCACCCCCCCCCTCTCAGTGTTTCCAACAGATGCAACCGTTGGTAGCTAGGAATGCCAATATAAATCAATATAAGACACCAAAGAAACATATTATACCCCTATTATGGCATATAGGAGAATCAACAAACTTTGGTGCCAATATGATAAAAAGTTCCTAAGGAAGATGAAAAGGGTTAGTGCATGTCATATAACTAATAATATCCAGAAAAGGTTTTATCATAACCCTTAGAACATGATCTTGAGATGTGAAGGTTCACAATGTGACTAGGGAAAAAGAACTCAAGTTATGTCCTCCAATGTGGAAAGATAGCTACTTAGGATATGATTGAATAATGTGAGGGAAACAATGTAAGATTTAATGATGGAATGGTGTATTAATGTCATATTTACTATATGGATAAGATAATATGATAAAGGAAATTGCAATCAAGAGGTGTGTTTATCAGAGTGTATAAAGGAATTGTAATCTATAGGAAGTATACTTCTTTTTGGTCAAGTGATTATGTTTTTTATAAATTTAATTTGATCTCTTTTTTGTTAGATTTGTTAAATCAGTGTTAAATAAGAAGATTTAGGAATAATAAGTTGACAAGAATGCAAGAAAAGACCATTGATAGGAAATGAAGACAATGTTCATAAGTTGCATAATATATAATGTTTAGGGTTTATGGTTTAGGATTTAGAGTTCAGAGTTTAGACCTAATTTTTTCTAATAGACCATTCACTATAGTTTTCTAATGCAATAATATAACATTAAAAAACATTTAAAACATTAAATTTAATCATTTAATCTAAATCATTTACCCTAAAAACTAAATTTAAAAATAACCTAAACATTGAAAAAATTAAATTTACTAAAAACATTTTATAAATAGCTATTTTTTCAATAATAAAAGATTAAAAAACATTTGTTATATATAACATTAAAAAAAAATTTAAAAATTTTTTTTAAAAAAAAAGTGGCCCTACGTGGAATTCAGCTAAAAATCTCCTTAGCCCCTCTCCCACTCCAGTAAGCTCACAGGTTGCAAATGAGGGGCTAATGAGGTGCGAAAAGGTTTTATAGTGGGAGGGTTTTGGCTGAGAACGATTTGGTCAGATCTGGTTTGGATGAATCCCCTTGTCACCCATCCTCCACATAGGTGCCATGTGTGTTCGGCTTCATCGGATTCAACCGAATCTTACTTGGTCAAATCATATTCGGCCAGATCTATCGACTTAGCCTAAAGTGTGATAGAGGTTTGTACTTTTACCCCTCTACGCTAAAAATTTTACCCTCTTGGTGGAGATGAGATATGAACCTATGATATCTAATCCCTACAAGGACCCTATGACTTCCAAGGCTAACCTTGTGTACTCTATCCCTGCCTAGGCCGCTGACCCTCTTGTTGTTGATGTGGTCATGGAGGCATAAATCCCCCTTTAGAAGGATACTGGGGTCTCCAAAAGGATTGGTCCTAATGACCTTGGTTGTGGTATTTAAACCACTCCTTGGCTTCCTAACCCTCCAATGAACCTCCTCTACAATATAAGCCTTCTCCACTACCTCCTTGAGATTATGAGGATGTGCCAAGTGAACTAAACCTAAATTCTTGAATTGAGGTCGCTAACAAAGTGATTTGCAAGAAACTTGTGCTCCTAAAGGTACTACGCATATTATAGGATCTCTAAAAACTTTCTCTCATACTGGGCACTTGTGAGGCCCCTCTATTGCAAGTCATGGAACTCATCAATACTACATTGTCAATAATGCTCTGAAATACACCTATCCTTGAACTTCTCTAGGAAGATAGGCCAAGTGATTGTATCTAGGGATAATAGGTGCTTCCACTCCTCTTGGATCCACCAAGTAAAGCTGGTGTCTCTAAGTAAATGCACTGTCACTTGTTCCTTCACATTATTTTCATAAGAATGAAGGACAAATAACCTCTCTGAGCTCAAAATCCATTCCTTTGCCTCTATTTTTCTCATAGTTCCTAAGATATATGGTAGCTTAAGCTCCATCAACTCTGTAACCAATTCCCATGGACCCTTATGTCATTGAACCAATTGATCTATAATAATAGGGTGAGGTGGTGGTCGATGTACCAATTCGTCATCCCCTTCCTTTTTCTAACCTTGATCAAAACAATGGGGACTCCTGCTATGCCCATGATGGATTGATGCATGCTCCATCTATGATGGTGAGACTTGTTTCTCCCCTTTTTCATCCTCCTATTAGTTCTCATGATGTTCCTCATGTTTCTCCTTGTAATGGGTGCTTGTTACTAGTGGTAGCCTTTGCTTAACAACCCCTATCAAATTGTGAAGTTCCTAAAGGATTTGAGGCACACACTCTTCTCGTCTTGGGTTTTGGTCTTGCTCCCCTTATTGGAGCCCTTCTTGAAATTGGGAAGTACCAAGCCCTCTAGAAGCTCTACTATAGTTGTAATCTCTCCTATTCATGGGTGCCATCTAGATTAAGAAATTACATCATGAATTACATAAGTACCCATTGAGAATGCATAACCAAACAAATAAATATAATGACCAGTAAAGTGTGACCCATAGGCCTAGTGTTGAAAACCTATCTTTGGTACCTAATTTCATGCTCACTCATCACATCGTGGAAAGCATGAAACAACATAACTCACCTACAAATGTTTTTCCCTAAAAAACTCAATAGAACTCAACTACGATGAATTCAAGTTTGAAACAAATATACAATTTTTTATAACTAATTTTGCACACCTAATGATACACTCTTTGCACCAATATTAGGACATCACCTTGAAGCCTGGGAGTGGTAGATTCATGTATTCAATCATGAGGGTTTCCCTTTCTTAGCCTAAGAAGGGTGGGCATCCTAAAGATTAGTTAATAGTATAATTTTCTCTATTAGGGTAATATTGATTAAGAAACTTTCCCAAGGTTGATATGTTTATGGAGAATCGATCTCAAAGATAGGATGAAATAAATATTTAGATAAAAGTAACATAATTACACTATAAGTTAAATACCTAAATGAATCTAGACCAATATTCATTAATAAAATTAAATAACACAAAGATTCCTAATTCAGTCTTATACATTTTATGTATCATATATTAATTTCATACACTCCCTAAAATTTCTTTTCTAAGTTAGAGGCATTTTTAAATAGACTAACTTCTATTTGATTAAACAAAATGATTATTAAATAGAGTCCCCAACATCATCACTATAAGGTGAATTAATCTCCATGGCGAAATTAGATTCAAGTAGCATATATTAATAAAAATTAACTATCCAATAATTTAATATTTTAAATATCTTAGTTAAAATTAGCCTCAATTGAACTAAATTAATACTATATGCCATATTTCATTTTAAATAATTCAAGGGAATTAATTTCCCATTATAAAGGTCAAGGTATTTTAAAAATACATATTTAATCCAATAACATTCATTGAGACTCTAGAAAATAATTAATAAAGCTTCAAACAACTATGTTTATTATTACTTGCCTTTAGGCTACTAGTATTGCATTCACTTTGTTTTGACTTAGTCATTAATTACTTGGCTTTCCACCAATCACAAGATTTTATTTATTTCATTCCAAAATAACTTCAAAGTTAAAATGTAATTTTTTTAATTTTATAAATTATAAAATCATTTTTCTTCAATCTTATTAGTCAAAAACTTTTTGTGTTATAACGACAAAATTTTAATTTTTAAAGTGTCATTTTTTGGGTTGCTATTTTCATAATAAACAATTACTATTTTCAATGTTGTATATTTAATGAGAATATCTAAGACATAATAAAATAGATTATATTATATTTATATAATATTAGTTATATTTATTTAATATTATATTATATAACTATTAAAAATATATTATTTAATAAATTAAATTAAAATAGTTAATAATAAATTTAAATTTATATATTTATTATTAAAATACGGTGTGATCAATCCGAAATCTTATTTCCAACATTAAAATTTGGTTTCCTTTCTTTTTATCTTATCATTTCAATTTTTAAAGCATTATTAATTTTTATTACAATTTTACACACTAATGTTAATGTTGTATATTTAAAGAGAATATCTAAGACAATCATAATATATTTTTATATTAACTATAGAGGAATCAAATCAAAACACATCAAGTATTAACGAAGAGTTCAAATCTGGAGGCAAACCTCACATGGAGACCGTCAAAGTACGTTATACAACATGATCAAAAAGATACAGTAACATATACAGCATAAACAACCGAGAGCCTAGTGCAGAAGATCTTCAAAGTTTTCAACCCAAGCGGTCCATCCAAGGGGCCCTTCCATACAAACAATTCCTTTGTTTTCCTAGATTTGACCAATCATGAAAATCTGATCGTCTGTCACGTTCTTGTTCTTGCTAATTTCCTTGTGGAGTTTTTTCACCATTTTGTTGAAAAGAGCCATATTGTCCATATGTCTACGATAGTCATAGCCATCCTTCATCTCAAAGATGAACATGGTAGAGTGCCCCATCTTGAGGAACCTGATAAGCTTTTCCCTCTTGATCATCATCGTAATGCAGACCTGCGAGGAAATTTTAAGATGTGTGAGTTTCAATGAAGACTCAGTAAGAGATCTATGGATACCCTGATACCTTTCTTCATTCTTGCACTTCCAAATCTGCCATAAGATGTTAGACGAAAGGATGTTCCATAGAAGATTAGTATCTTTTTTAAGCCCCTGTATATGACCAATAAGCATTTCAAAAATATCGATGAATTTAGGATAAGTGACACCAAATAAGGCCCAAACCTTTTTAGGAAATTTACATTTGAAGAGAATATGTCTACAGGGGTTAGGAAAATTGCAAAGACTACAAACATCAGTAGGAGCAGGGTATCTGCTGATACAAAGTCTATTGAGAAGCATAAGCCATTTAAAGCATCTAATTTTAGGATCAATAGGAGACTTCCACATTCTATTAAGGATTTTTCTCCAGCTGTTAGTCTCAAGAGAGGTATACCAGAGCCTGTTAATATGCTCAATAATATTTTGTTTATTACTCAGGATACTATACACATTTTTGGCTTTGATTTTGTTAATCAAAGTATAATCAGGCCATTTGATATTCAGGTATTTGTGAGAATCAATGAAGCAGGAGGTAGGCAGATCCTTGCACACTTTAGAAATCATGTTATAGGTCTTCTTATGAGAAGTGGGAAGGTTAAACCTATTTCTTAACTCCTCCCAACTTATCAAACAGTCATGCTCAAAGAGGTTAATAAAAGTGGAGATACCCAATTTGTTCTAGATTTTAGCCGAGCACCCTTGAGATAGGGCAAGAGGATTACCCATAAGATGGAGGTTCCACCAAATGGACCTTTCACCATGGAGAAGATTATCAGTATGGAAAGACTTCCCAAAAATAAAGGACCTAGAAGACTCCCAGGCTTTCCAAATGGTCTTGAAGACAGCAGATCCTTGTACAATGATAGGAAAATTACCAATCAGAAGATCATCAAATAGACCATCTTTCCAAGTTTTAGCCTTTTTAGGGTAGCCCCTCTCAATATTGCTTCTGATAAGAACTTTCCATGGTTCTTCACCATCTACACAGTGGAAGATCCACTTGGTGGCCAGAGCCGTACCTTGAAGTCTAAGATCTTTTAATCCACGCCCCCCAAGCTTTTTTTCAGTGCAGCACCAGTCCCAATTAATAGCATTCATCTTTTTGTTTCCTTTACCATTAGACCAAAGGAAGTTTCTTATGGATTTTTGGATTTCCAAGATTTGATAGTTATTGAACATCCAAGCAGAGGAGTAGTAGATATTATAGGAGGAGAGAATTTTTTGACAAACCTACATTCTACCAGCCAAGGACAAGGCTCTGTTATACCAATTGTTAAGTTTCTTGGTGATTTTGTTTTTGACCTAGAGCCACATATCTTTAAGAGAGGGATCCAGAGAGAAGGGGATGCCCAGGTATTGTACAATGTTATTGGGCCCACCCCACTAAAATCCATGTTTATCTAACCATCCCAGAGGCTGGTGATCCCAGCCAAGGAAAATACACTTTTCCTGGGACAACTTAGCTCCTGAGATAGAGCAAAATAAGTCAAGTTTTTTAGTCAGATTGTTGAAGTTCTCTTCTTCCATGTCAACAAACAAGCTAGTATCATCAGCAAATTGGTAGTTGGTCAAGTTATCCTTATTGGGTAAGGTGATACCTTTGACCGCCAGAGAAAAGGTGTTATCTCTAAGAATATAAGACAGAGCTTCAGAAGCAATCACAAAAAGGGCAGGGGCAAGTGGACAGCCTTGTTTGATAGATCTTCTTAGGGAGAAGGGGTCAGAGAGAGAGCCATTTACATCAACTTGGGCTAGCGCATCTTTGAGTAAGAGTTTAGTGTAATTGCAAAAGAGCTTAGGGAACCCAAAATCCCTAAGCATCAGGTCAATAAAGTTCCATTCAATCCTGTCATAAGCCTTCTCGAAATCAAGGAGAAGGATAGCAACATTCTGATAGGAAAACTTGGCCCAGTTCATCGCTTCCCAACTAGTGATGAGATTTTTAAGGATGTATCTACCTTTAATAAAGCTAGTTTGAGTAGAGTTGACAAATTTGGGCGGGATGCATTCCAGTCTATGGGCCATAATTTTAGCAAGAATTTTGTAAGACACATTCAGAAGAGTAATAGGCCAATTCTTGATAAGAATTTTGTCCCCTTCTTTAGGGATCAACTTAATTATGCCTCTATTAATCAAGTTTCCCAATGTGCCTTTCTCATAGGCCTCATTATAAAGATCAAAGAGATCTGAGCAAATCCAACTAATGTTGGCTTTGTAAAACTCAGCAGGGAGGCCATCAGGGCCCAGAGTTTTCTCATTCTTAAGGGAATTGATAGCATTCTCAATTTCCTCCTTCGAGATATTTTGTCCAAGAAGAAGGGAGTCTTGCTGAGAAATTTTATTTGGGATTATGGAGCTGAATTCTCTTCTGAGAGAGATGGATTCTTCATTCTCTTCAGAAGTAAATAGATTACTGTAGTAGGAGGCAAAAGCTTCCTTGATTTTATCAGGATTGACAATCTTGATATTATCAACCATGATACTATTAATGGCTTCATTATCTTGCTTTTGTTTAAGAAAATTAAAGAAGAACTTGGTCCCCTTGTCACCCTGCTGCAGCTAGTGGGCCCTGCACTTAATATTGGCCCCACGAACTTTGATCTGCTGGTGGCGATGAAGATCATCTCTAGATTTAGACACAATGGGGATAAGATTATCATCAGAAGGGTTGTTTTGAATGAGAGTTTCAACATAATTCAATTTGACAGCAAGAACTTTCTCATTATATCTAAAGTCTTTGGCTTTCTTTTGCCCCAGATTTTGCAGGAGAGCATACCAGGCCTAAAAGTTTTGGTGCCATCTTTCACAACAGGAAAGAGAGGGGGAGAATTTTTTATTAAAGGTTCTGATAAGCTGAATAGCAGCCAAGATATCCTCATCCTCAAGGAGGGAAGTATTAAGTATAAATCTTGGGTTGACAGTCTTAGGAGTAGGATGAGCACAGTTTAACTTGATACGCACCAAGATGCGATGGTGATCTGAAAGAGACATGGGGGAGACAATGACTAAGTTACCATGAGCATCAGGGATGAAGGAAAAGCAATTCTTATGAGCGTAAAATATATCCAGTCTGGCATAGATACGGGTAGGGCCTTGCTGGAAGTTACACCAGGTGTGTCACAAGTTAAGCTTGGTGTTATCATTGTTCTTCTGGGGATCAAACAGGAGTTTAGTCTGAAGCATCTTATCCCAAGGCTCCAGCTCCGAAGGCTTCCAAACGAAGGGGCGACCACCCAATTTATCTTTTTGGGACTCAATCATGTTAAAGTCCCCTCCAAAAATCCAAGGGATGTCGGGAAGGGAGGTCAACCAAGTCCACAGGTTAACTCTCTCCAGAGGATCATTAGACGCATATATGGAACAGATTCCAAAGGTGGTAGAATTAGTGCAGAAGGTGGCCCGAACAATCATAATATATTATATTATATTTATATAATATTATATTATATAACTATTAGAAATATAGTATTCAATAAATTATATTAAATTAGTTAATAATGAATTTAAATTTATATATTTATTAATATTAATAAATCTAAACTATGAATTAAGTATAGAGTTAATTTTTATTATAATTATGATTAGATACATTTTGATTAAATTTTTCAAAAGTATATATTTTAAGTACAATATTATATTATATATGATAATACATAATATACTCTTAAAAAAATAATTAAAAGTTAAGATTAGAATAAAATTTATTATTATATTATAGCTATTTAATCTACCTCTCAATTCATAACAAATAATTTTATTATGCTAACTCTGTTATAACATATTATGCTAACTTAAAACATATTATAATTATAATCCAAATGCTAACTCTATCCCTAATCCTAACCATAATTCTCCTCATAACCATGACCATAAACCCAACCTTAAAACTAAGCCCTTACCCTAATCATAATAATAAATTTAAATCAAACTCTAATCCTAATGCTAACCCTATCCCTAACCCTAACCATAATTCTCCTCATAACCATGACCATAAACTCAACCTTAAAACTAAGTCCTTACCCTAATCATAACAATAAATGTAAACCAAACTCTAACCCTAACGCTAACCCGAACAATAATATAAATTGTAACGCTAAATGCTAACCCTAATCAAATTAAATATAGAGTCTATATTAGCTAGTATTTATCCAATATTATATTATATAACTATTAGAAATATAGTATTCAATAAATTACATTAAATTAGTTAATAGTAAATTTAAATTTATATATATTTTTATTAATAATAAATCTAATTTATGGATTAAGTATAGAGTTAATTTGTATTATTATTATGGTTAGATAAATTTTGATTAAATTTATCAAAAGTATAATATTTATATTATATATGATAATACATAAATCTTAAAATAATAATTAAAATTTAAGATTAGAATTAAATTTATTATTATATTATAACTATTTAATCTACCTCTCAATTCATAACAAATAATTTTGCTACAATATTACAATTATATAATAACAAGCTATGAATTTATTTATACAATTAATAATTTAATTTTATGTGATTCACAAGACTTTATTATTGATTTTTTTTAAAAAGAATTCAGTTTATAAAGTTGATTTGCAAAATTTTTAATTTTATAATTTATAAAAATTAATTTTGTTCAACGTGTTTGGCTAAAATCATTTGAGTGTTATAAGAACAAATTTCTAAGAGTAATAGATATTTTTGGCTTCTTTGAGATTTCATTACATTTTGAAAAATAAAATCTTTTTAATTTTTTTCTCAATTTTTATTTTTTCAAAAGATATAGTTATTGAAATCAAGTAACTATTTTATAGGGATTTAGATTTACATTTAAAAAATTATAAAATTAAATAAAATTAAAACATATAAGAAATAATTTCTCTATTCTATTTTACACAATTAAAATATATAATTAGATTATTTCATTAAAAACATTATCATTAATACTTTATTCTAATTTAATTAAGTTTAGGCATAAATTTATTTATTTTTTTTATCGGTAAAAGGCCGAAGCCAGAATTTTATTAGTATTAAAAATAATTTTTACAGTATAACCCCACTCGCTGCGGGCGCTGGTAAGAAAGAGTGGGGTCGAGAAAACCTCCAGCCTTGCCCGGGACAAAAGTCCTATACCTGATATAGAAATATATGTGGGCATTCCCACGACTTGAGCTTTGTCGAGATTTCATAAATACATAGGTCCGTGGGCATACCCACTACCGAAAAAATTAACAATTTACAATTTACAATTTAAAAATTTTAATGACCATGATAGTTACAATTTTGATCACATTTTGAGATATCATTCTGCAGTCCTATAACTTCAGAGGGATCTTATACTTGGTGCCGAGTTGAGTCCTTCCTCCTGAAATGCATAACAGTTTCCTCGAAAACCAATGGTCAACTTATCAACTTTAAGAATAAATTTACCTTAGGCAGTGAGACCTTGTTCCGAGAGTACCTCATTAGAAATCATGGTTAGCAATTTAGAGCATAAATAATCATCCTAAACAGACTATAAAGGAGTGGGATACATAATGGTAAGATAAAAATACAAAAATACATGTAATCTTATTTATAAACATTAGTGACATCTACCTAATCTTACTAAATAAATAAATTAAAACTACAAGTAATAATCTAGATATCATTATGCAGTTAATCGTTAGTAGGGGACCTAATGAAAGAGAACCAGAAATAACCATTAAAACAGAAAGCCATCCACATCTACATCATGACTACAAATAATGAACCTAGATTAATTCTAGCATTAACAACTTATAATACTATTAAGGTCCTTAGGAGAACAGTCAGCCATATAGAGAGACCTCTATATAGGTATAGACTA
>MU224242.1:989759-1033720 GCA_018584345.1 Thuja plicata
TTCAATCTTGATATCTCAAATGCAGAGATTTTGTTGATTAGAGTCTCTCTCTTGAAGTTTTGTGAGAATTGCATAGTTTCCTCTAGAATATTGATCTTGTTTTCATAGTCTGATGTCAAAGTAGTTAGCAACTTTTCCATTATATCTTCTTCTGATATTTCACCACCATTGTTCTTGATTCCAGATACTGCTTCATTTATCCTTTGATTGTAATCTCTAATGTTCTCTTCAGGTAACATCTCAAGACTGTTGTATTTATTCTTCCATGTCTTCCTGTATGCATTCTTTGCTTGATCATCTCCTTCAAACATGTCTTCTAAATACTTCCATATGGTATATGCTCTGTCAATTTTCTTGATTTCAAAAAATTCACTGTCAGATAAGGCGCTGATTAGGGCTTCTTTGGAAATTGCATTATGTGTGAATGTATCCTTTTGTCTTTTAGTAGCATCATCCTTTTCAAGGTCTTTCAGAGATGGAATTACAACCTCTTGTGTGGAAATTTCAAAGATCTTAAAGCTAATACACTATAAGTGTGTTATCATTTTGTTTTTCCAATCCAAATAATTTTCTCCATCGAACTTAGGGCTTTCTTTTCTGAAGTAAGACATCTGATCTACCTTAAGCTGGTAGGCTTCTTCTCCAAGGCACTTGGCTCTGATACCAATTGTTAGAATAGTCCCAAAGGATAACTAAGAGGGGGGGGTGAATCAGTTATCAGTAACTTTAGTTCTTTTTACTTCTTTAACTTTAGAATACAACCAAGTAAATGCTTAATCAGATAACATAGTACTTTAACACACAATTTGATTACGGGGAAACCAAATGGTAAAAACCCCGGTGGGATTTAGCACCCACAATAAACTATACTTGTTTGTAGTAATCCCTATTAGAAGATATTTCAACCCTGTTAGGATTTGTACAATACAATGCAATAAGTATAGTGACCCGGCTAAGGGTCGGACCCTGTTAGGAGTCTTTTACAAATAACCCTGTTAGGGGTGATGGACTCACTTTCCAAAAGCTCACTGCTTGATGGTGAAGGCTACAACCTTTTGAATAATAGATATGACTATATCTGATGATGAACTATAGAGTAGACCTATTTTCTTGATCAGTTCCAGTGTATTGCAATCTTTCACTTCTTCTTCACATAGACTTTTGATGAATGAACCAACTCTGATAATCTGCTATGTACATCTTTCTTGTCATTTTGTATCATTCACACTTAGCGTGTCACCTTTGACTTGTTATAAGTATCTTCCTCATAATATAAGATCATGGTACCTATAAGACAACTCTTCATTACATTCTTTTCGGCTCTACTAAGCACGCAAGCATAATTACAACCGCGCAAGTATAAACCAAATAGACGCGACGCTTCACTAAGTCGGCCTCACCAATTTTACTCTAACTTTGTGATCTTCTTGAAACACGTTTGGTGCCTTTGGATTAATATCATCAGCTCATAACTAAACATGAATATACACACGCATATACAAAAGATAGGCACAATTTAAGAAACATGTGATATACGTCAGCCCTAAACCGTTACACTTCCAGAACTGTAACTACCAATAACAGAATTACATAACTTTATTGAAACATGATATCTGGGTCTGTGTGTATGAACATAACATAATAAACATGTCAACAACATGTATCTATCCACGCAAGTCTTCATGTCAACAACATTTATCTATCCACGCAAGTCTTCATATCATCATTTGGATAAGTGCATACAGAATTACTACTATGTATTATATGTTGTCATCAATGACAAACATACAATCAATAAACTGCTCAGAATCAAATCTCCAACAGTTGTTTGGATGAAAATCATATTTTGTTGATTGTATTTATTTTTTTTCCGATGTGTTGATAATTGTTGCAAGGAATTGAAATCTCCTTTGGGGATTCTCTGTCCTTGACTACATCAGATGACCTTATGGATTGGGAAACTATTGGTTAAGATGAAGTAGTGGTTGAGTTCTACTTTTCTTGAGGCATCTAAGTGTGAGATTAACTTTTCAATCTACCCTAGGTGTTTGATGCAGGGGAATATAGGGTTTTTTAAGAACTTGCATCATTTAAGAGTTGTTTCCTTTTGGATTGAAAAAGTTCCTGGTTTGAGGTAGTTTTCTTGAGGTCCTACGAGCGATCGATCTATTGAGATCTTGGTGAGGAGAGGTGAAAAGGGTTTGTTCCTTATTGTTCATAGATTTTTTTTCTATGATCGTGCTTCTTTTGGTGAAGTGGTTTGTATGATACTATTGATTCTTTATCAAAAATTTGAGTTCCTGATAACCGATTGTAGTGAGTTATTTTGTGTTCTTGGTCACCAGTTGGGTGATTGTTGTCTTAGTGGATTTTTGTGGATCTTCAGTGGGTGCAGTTGTGATACAGTGTTTGAGAGTTCATGTGGAAGTTTTTCCTATGATCATAACTCTTTTGGAGTTGTCTCACATGAGTTATGGTGGATTCATTGACAGGTTGTTGTTGTTCTTCATGTCACTGGTTCTATGGAGTTAACCGGTCGGTTGATTGAGGTTGCAGTCATTGTTCTGATTGTTGGAGATAATTGTATGATTTTATAGGTAGATCTATGCATGGTCGGCCTATTGGTGGTTTTTGTACAAATTTAGCGCTTGCACTCATTTAGGGAGGAATCAAAAGGTGGAGGAAGAAGTCTAGAGAAGGGCTAAATAGAAGAGAAGCTACTAGAAGATTTCTCTGAGACTTAGGAATATTTGAATAGGTTTGAGTTGGGTTTTGTTGTTAGTTTTTTTTTTTTTACTTAGCCTAAACTAAGAAGGCCTTACAACCCGACATGTATTAAGAAATTTTGATTAATAAAACTTGTTGTTTGGATGCAAATCATATTTTTGTTGATTATATCTTGTGTTTTTTCATTGTGTTGATTATTGTTGAAAGGATTTGACATCTCCTTTGGGGATTCTCTATCCTTGACTGCATCATTCATCCATGATTTTCATTATTTTCTCCATGATTTGATAACATAACACACTTTTCTATTTGATTGGATCATCGAGTCTTGTGTTATCTTTGATATGTGCTCTTACTCTTTTTAGGTGATGACTTGTGCTTTTGCAATAGCTTTCTAAGCATGATGCTAGTGGTTGATATATTTTCTTTAGCAAGGTCTCTTCAACTGTATAACTTGGAATCTTAGTAATCTCTAGGATTTTGTTAAGATCCTTTCATATGGATGTACAAGTTAAGATCCTTTATTTGGGGGAGTGTGTCCTTAAACTTAGCGATATATTATCTCCGTGTAGTATTCCCATGATCTTCATCTTTCTCTCTTTCTTTTACTTTACTGTGAGCATGAGGTGGACTCATACTCTCGCTAAAGTGGGGGCTAAATGTATAGTCTTGAAAAGTAAGAATCCTTAATTAGGTCCTCATTTTAGCCACATTTTAGTATATATGGGTTCTCACATTGATTTCATGTTCTCCTAATGCTTATTAGACCTTCAAATTAACATTATAAGTCCTATATTGATTTAATTTCTTCAAATCTTGAGGTTGGCCCTTATTTCTAAGTGTGCTCCTCTATTTTTCCTCCATTAAAATAATCCACTCATCTCCTAGGATCCATCTTATCATTTATGGCTTTTATACCCTCTCCCTTCCTTAGATTGAGTTGTACCCAGAGAACCTACACCTAATATGTTTCCCTAGATCCTAGTCTAAATGTTGGCACATTTACTAGTGTATATGATGTCAATAGTGGCCTTTACCTAGGATAGGTTGTCAATAGTGACCTGTCTCAGGAAAATGAGGCCCTACTTTGGCCCAAGACATGATATCATGGTTTTAGTTGGAGATTTAGCTCCGTGGTCAACCTTCCTTAGTTTTAATTCCCGAAATGAGGGGGTAAAATGTAAAAGCACCTATTATCTCCTCATTATGTAATCCATTATCATATGCAAGAATCCACTATCAAGTTCTTAATCATTCATGATCAATCAAGAAAATCAAAGTTCAAGATCTCTTCTACAATTGAGCATCTAGGTCTTCAACCCTTCTAAGCATTCTTTCTTCTTCATCAAGAATTATTGGAAAAATACAACATCCATCATGCAAGGCATTTATTTCATGATTTAATTTGAGATCAATTTATTGCATTATAATTTGTGATCACATCCAAAGAGGCATTGCATCATCAATGTATAATGTGATTTATAGTTCAAATTTGGTTTTTGTTTCATCTTTCCTTATGCAATTTCCTTTTATTTTCAATGTTGATTCCTAAATAGGGGTTTGACTAAGGTAAACCCCTTTAACCAACCTTATTCCCTATTTTACTGTGTGTAGGAACAAGTTACAATTTTTTCGGCAAAGATTTGAGAAGAATGGGACCAGACAAAGCACCCCTACAAATTTTGAACCAAAACCCATGGTACAAGTAGTCATTGTCATCTTGTCCCTAGGTATAGGTTTCCATTGGCATCTTGTCCCTCCCAAAAATTAGTGAATTTTTTGGGGCAAAGAATTGTAGGTCCTAAGATCATATATCTACAATTAAAACTCATTCTGGCATTTCGACAGTCATGGATTTGGGTCTGAAAACTCACTTCTCCAATTTTATTGCTAGATGCATTCAAATCCTTCTCCATTCCATTTTACATCAGTTTTATCAATTGTATTAGATCATATATTCTCTTATCTAGTCTCTATCATATTAATATCACCCCTTTCTTTCTTAATCATAAGCAGCAAAGGAATAAAAACCCTTCAAGGTACTGATATTGCATTGGAATCTTTATCGTCAAGTGGTGTCAATCGTATTGTTCTTGAGGTGGTTTTGTATTCTAATGTATCCTATGAATTGGGGAACATAGATATTTTACATGATCTCATTTTCCTACTATACACTCCAAATAATTTTTTAATGCAAGAAGTTGATCTCATGGTCCCTACCTACGAAGGAGGCAAGACATTAGTTGTACTAGGGGTCACATCTTTGTTTAATTATATGCATAATGATGAAAAAAAATAAGGGACCTAGCTACTTAAAACAAGATCTTGAAGGATTATATATCTCAATTAGTAGGTCCAATAGACCCAACAAACCCAAAATCTGCACTAAAAGAAGCACTAGAGGCATGGGCAACCCCTCACAGGTAAATCATTTTTTCAAAGACTATTAGGAACGCAAGTAGGAAGTGGAAGAGTTAGTAGAAGATGTCATAAGGAAAATTTTGGCCCACTTTTGTATAACGGTTAAAGATTTCACCACCTTGAATTATATGATATCTAATGGGTAAGGCACGAGTATAGAGGGAAATGTGACAATGTGGGATGATTTATTTTGTATTTTGAGAATAATGAAGAAGGCTGGTGTAAATAAATTGATAAAAGAAGTCATTTTGAGAAAGGAGAAGTCAAAAATCTCAACACATGGATGAGGGCCATTAAATTGGGCGTAATAGATTACAATAAAAGAAAGGATCTCATAGAGAATACAAGGTATATATTCATGCCATGGGTACAATGTATTGAAGAATTTATAGAGTCATTGGAATGTCAACTGTATCAAGATAAAGATAAAGAGAAAAACTATAGCATAAATTGTTAGAAACATTGAGAGGGGGGGGTGAATCAATGTTTGTCTATTTATTATATTTCAGCAACTTTAAACATAAATGAAATACATATATCAATTGAATCTTAACACAAGAACACATAACACATGATATGATTACAGGGAAACCTTGATCAGAGGAAAACCCCGATGGGAATTAGTACCCACAAATATTGCACTAGTATAATGAACCTGTTAAAGTTTCTTTGCCCTGTTAGGAGCAGTCTTTACAATGCAAATACAATGACCTGGTTAAGGGTCTGACCCTATTAAGAGTATTTTACAAGTAACCCTATTAGGGGTAGGACTCACTATCCAAAAATATCACTGCTCAATAGGATGAAGGCTACAACCTCCTTGATAATAGATATACACTATATCCAAAAGTGAATTGTTGTATGTGACACAATTGTCTGATCAGTTCTGGTTATGCGTTGATGCTCTTATTCTCTTAAAGATATTTATCTTATTATGACATCTTATACTGTTCTTCTATATCTCTTCTCTGCATATTTTTTGACCCTATCTAATACAACTTTACATGTCATATATATATGTTCATGCCTGAATAGATGCAACTAGAAACAAGACCTTAGTCGGCCCAAAAAACATATACACAATGCTTCCAAACTAATTGTCTTAAGCATGATTACAAGAGTGATTAAAACATTATTACAAACATAATATAATGGGCACATAGCCTTTACAAAACAAAATGTTATATGTTGATCCAAAACTGAGGTCGGCTCTGTACTCTGTTTCCTGAACTAGTAGAGGTACTTCAACTTGCTATAACTTATCTGTACTATCTTATCTAATCATGCATGTCTAGGGTAATCAAAAAACATATCATAGAACTTAATTTTGAAGACACTTAGTCTGAATCGATCGTACACACATGCGTTGGTGCTCTGATCATCTGTATATCTCTGTTATGTCTTGTCTTCTATACTTAGTCAATTTTCACTTCAAAGTCTGTTGTAAAAACTTCATATGACTTTGTTTCCATAATGAAAACACAAAATAAGTCATAATATCTCTGGGAGTTAACTCGCCAGCAATCTTTCCCTTTTTCATTAATGACAACAAAGTAATGTGGCCAAGTTACTCAAAATTGACTAACACCAAAAAACTGTATATCATCTTCTTTAACATATACTATATCATATTTCTTTACATATATACACTAATCCCCATACATACATTACTCCCCCTTTGACATTAATGAAAAAGGTGTCAAAATTGTAATTCCTCGAGTACTTACTCAGAATATACATCTGGATAAGCAATCTATAGATTTTTTATCTCTTGCTACCAGAATGCCTTCAGTGCATCAACAGTCTGAAGATGGGCGCACAAGGCATATGTAATCTTCTCCATATTTTTTAGATCCATGCTAGTTCCTTGATCATATGTAGCAATGGTTGCATCTATCTATTTTATGTTCTCATTTAGAACAGCTAGTGAGGATGCAAGTGCATTTCTTAGTTGAGTCTGCCTGGTTCTTATCTTGTTGATCTCCAACATAGCCTTTTCAATCTTATCTAACTGCCCTTGATAGATATTTTTACATACATTAATATCTTGCGAGGATGTTTCAATTGATTTTCTAACACTTTCAACCAAGATGTCAGCTTCCTCAATATTTTTTATGTGCTCTGAGGTGAATTTCACTCTATCCATGCAGTTTGCTATTACATTTCTACCTTTAGCTGCTAGTTCTTTCAAGATTGCTTGACCAATCTTTAATGAGTTTAGATCTAAGGAGCAATTCTTTCTCAATTCATCTAATCTTCCCATCTTGTACTCAACTTCTACAATTTTAGTAGCAGAGTCTACTAAACTTGTGAAATGTGATTTGAAGCTTGTCAAGATGTTGTCAACAACATCAACTAACTGAATCTTAGTCATTTTCTTTTCTGTAGGCACTAAGTCATTTAGGATGTTCACTATCTCCAGAAAGAGAGGGTTTCTCATGACTTGTTTTTCTTTTGCTTTCTCCATAGCTATCACAATTATCTTAATCAAATCTTCTTCATCCCAAGCATCTAGATTTACTAAGTCAGGGGTCAAACTTGACAACAATGATGGTTTGATGGATGGAGTATGTATTACATTCTGACTAGCATCCATATATTCACTCTTCATAGGGATCTCCATAGCTGGTGTTTCATTGGTTTGATTGTCTTCCTCATTATTCAATTATGTTGAATCTTTAGAGGGAACTTCATCTTGTAGTAAGGATGTGTCATTAGTTCATGCCTTCTCTGTCTCTTCAGTGCTGATGAATGCTTTTTCAACTTTGTCCATGTCATTGTCAGAAGTGGTCATGGATATCTTAACATCATCAATCACAATAGTTTCTTCTAAATTTTTGGCTGTATCAGAAGCTATTGAAATAGTGGGCGCTGAATCCTGTGGACCTGTCTTAGGCGCATTTAGAATAACTGGTTCTTTGTTCTATTTGGGAGGAGCTGGAATTTATTTTTCTATAGCCATCATTGATGGATACACGTGTCTGTCCACAAATACCCACTCAAATTCTTTCTGAGTCTCTTCACCAACCAGTTCATATTCTTTGTTCATGATATGGAGAATTCTTGTTTTAGTTCTGAGATGAGGTTTTACTAAATCCAATGGGATGGCTTTCTCATCATGTGATAAAATAGGGTGAAGACTGTCTAATGTTTCTTCTCTTATCCTCATATCCTCTTCAATTGCTTTCCTTTTCAATACATCAAGTATGTTCCATACCTTGTTTGGTATGACTATTTTAAGTTCCAATACTGTCCTCTTGAACTTAATCATTTGGGAGATGATCATAGAATGAATTTCTGATTTGTCTATCTCTTGGTATTTGTCATAGACATTCTTGATAGATTCTAGTCTTCATTCATTAAAAATTTTGTTCTTTAGGACTGTTAGACTAGGTCTAAATCCTACCTTAGGAGGTGCTTGAGTGTTCTTTACCTTGCTCCTTATAGTCCTTGAGGATGGATGACTTGTGGGAACTTGCTTCTTCCTTCTAGTCATCTTGTTGGGTACAGAAGGTGGAGAAGATTCTAGATCAATGGTAGTTGATGGCGCAGATGTTCCTTCATCAGATTTCTTTTTCTTCTTCTTGGGCACATCATCAGACTTTTCCATTTTTACTTCTGTAGGAGTTATACAATTTCTTTAGAAATCTTAGCTTCCCTAGCTCTGTCTAGGTCTTCTTGTGTAACCCCATGAACTTTTAGGATATTTGAAGTAATCCTTGATGCCTTCCTTTTGTTGTCAGCATTGTATAAGACAGAATCAACTTGATTTGTCTTTTCTCTGTAAGTACCCCATCTAGGTTCATTGGGATCCTTGGGCACAGATAGGAGAAATAGTGCATACCCTTTTAAAACATGTTCTTCAACTTCATAGCCAAGTGGATGAATCCATTTTGTCCTTGGTTTAATAGCCTCCATGCAAGTACAGTTAGTTTCCACCATGAAGCATATGGTGTCTTTGTATTTGTCAACCATCTTCTCAGGTATCCTGAACCTCTTCTGCATTTTAATCCTAGATGTTTTGATATCCATGTCCATAGAATATTTAGCACTACTCTCTGATGTAGCTTTTAATGAAATTTGTGACATAGTGGATTTACTCTTATCTAGGTAAAGATTGGCAGCTTTACCAACAATGTGGAAGTAGTGATAGATGATCAGAGAGCCAAATCTGAATATTTTTCTCTTGTCATGCTTTACAACTCTAATGTTGTCAATCAAATGTGTGTGCAATATTTCACATAGATTGTACTGTGTATTATCCTTCATCATTTTTATTGTTGCTAAGACAATTGCTGCAGATACACTATTCAGTCTGCTTGTGTGCTGGAACTTATAACCTAGGATCATAGTGACTAATTTGATGTCATTTGCCTCAATGGGATCAACATTCATGCCACACCTATCACTTCTGGATAAGTATACTTGTTCCACCTGCTTCTTAACATCCTTACCAATGGGAAGAACTAGTCTAGTCTTAGGAAGTCTAGTCATTTCATGAATTAGGTCTGCAGTAATTCGGACAGGAACTTCACCAAGCCAATATAGGTCATCATGTATCCTGCTCAGTAGGATTTTAACCCATTCTGGCTCATAGAACTTGTGCGCGTTAGAATACTCAAAGATAGGGTTATCAATGAGATGCACATATTTATCCTTGAATGAATAGTTTGGTTTCATCATTGAAGCCATAAGATTTTCTATGTTGTTATCTCCAACTATTTCCTTCTTGCAATATATATATATATATATATGCGAATGTCTTCTACATGTACAACTCCTAGCAGAGTCTTAGAAAATGCCCCTTCTACATCATCCAGAATATACTTGAATGGATGCTTCTTAAAGACAAATCTCTTCCTTTCAGCAATGTCAAAGACTACAGGGGTTTTCATACTCACTTGTTAATCAAATAAATAGGGTTCCACCACAATTCTAAAATGACACGACTGATAGGGTTCTATTTTAACTTTGATCCATTTGCTTAACCAACAAATTTGTTATCCTTCAGTGCTTTGATACTCAATGCTCCTGTGCTCTCCAAATTTTATGATCTCAAATGCAAATATGAAGATAATTAATAAATTAATAACTTATATAAAGGTTACTGTATTTAATGCTTGCTACCATACATGGTTTCCATTGAGAGTTTCAAAATTAGTTCTTGTTGAAGTACTGGTTATGCGTGCATGCATACTTCCTCAATTTGTGATCACAGACATAAATCCATAGGCGCATACTCAAAGGTGAGTATACCAGCCATGCAGGGGTTTAGAGCTAGAATAGCTCCCCCTAAGACCATGATGGTCATCTAACTAGAAGTAGAAGGTGCATCCACTATGGATGCATCTACTACCTTCTTCTCATCATTATCCTTATTGACTTCAACCCATATTTTATCTGAATCGGATTTAGCTTGTACAAACTTAACTTCTCCTGATTCTTCAAATAGAGACTTTTTAGGATTCTCTTGTCTTTGTGCTCTTGACCTGCAAAACCTTGAGATATGTCCAGCTTTTCCACATGAGTGACAAATGATAGGATGTCTAATGTTATTATTCATCATCCTGCACTACTTGGTTGTGTGTCCATTGTAATTATATATCTGACATGTAATGTTTTGAATGTTCATTTGAGGTTGATTTCTCTGATTGTATTGAGTCTGATTCCTTTGGTTTTTTTGTGGTTGATTCTTTTGACTTGTTCTACAGTGAATAGCCTTGTGACCAAATTTATTATAGGAGTAACAATAACCATTAAAAGGTTTACCTCTTCACAATCTTTTTCCAAGTGTCCATGTTTGTTACAAGCGTAACAAGTTCTGTTAACTTTCTTAATTTCATTTTTGGGTGGTTCTGCTTAAGACTCTACAAGATTCTCCTCTTTCTTTGCTTCTGTAGATACTTCTTGTGCTTTCTTTCTTTCTTGCATTGAATTGATTTCAATTTGAGCTACATTGTATCCCATACCAGTAGTGTCACCTTTTAACTTTTGTGCATACAGTTGTGATTGAATTAGATCAAAACTTGTGTGTAGTTTATCAATCTTGTCTTTTGCTTCTGTTAGTTCAGATTCTATCCTTTTCTTGATGTTTTCTAATTCCAAGATTTTCAAGTTCGCTTGCATAAGTTCATCATCTAATTGTTTACTCTCTTTGGTCTTTTCTTCAATGGTTGTTAGGCTATCTGTAAGTTGTCCATTCAGATCTTCAATTTTATCTTTCAAAGACATGTTCTCTTCATTCAACTTCTTGACCATTTTTTCCAAATCATTGGTAGAGAAATCTTTCAGATCTTTCCTTAATTTCTTGATAAGCATTTGAGAACCATCAACTTTTAGTTTAAGTTCCTCATTTTCTTTTTCAGATCTATCAAGATCTTCAAGGGATGCTTCAAGATTATTTTTTAGATGTTTCACTTATGTTGAGTCCATGATCTCCTCAAGTGGTTAAAATTCTTTGTAGAGGACCAGAGCTCTGATACCAATTGTTAGAAACACTGAGAGGGGGGTTGAATCAGTGTTTGTCTATTTATTATATTTCAGCAACTTTAAACACAAATCAAATATATATCAATTGAAGCTTAACACAAGAACACATAACACATGATATAATTACGGGGAAACCTTGACCAGAGGAAAACCCCTATGGGAATTAGTACCCACAAATATTGCACTAGTATAATGAACCTGTTAAAGTTTCTTTGCCCTGTTAGGAGCAGTCTTTACAATGCAAGTAAAATGACCTAGTTAAGGGTCTGACCCTGTTAGGAGTCTTTTACAAGTAACCCTGTTAGGGGTGAGGACTCACTGTCCAAAAATCTCATTTCTCAATAGGATGAAGGCTACAACCTCCTTGATAATAGATATACACTATATCCAAAAGTGAATTGTTGTATGTGACACAATTGCCTAATCAGTTCCGGTTATGCGCTGATGCTCTTATTCTCTTAAAGAGATTTATATTATTATTACTTCTTATATTGTTCTTCTATATCTTTTCTCTGCATATTTTTTGACCCTCTCTAATACAACTTTACTTGTCATATATATATATATATATATATATATATATATGTTCATGCATGAATAGACGCGACTAGAAACAAGACCTTAGTCGGACCAAAAATAATATACACAACGCTTCCAAACTAATTGGCTTAAGCGTGATTACAAGAGTGATTAAAACATGATTACAAACATAATATAATGGGCGCATAGCCTTTACAAAACAAAATATTATATGCTGATCCAAAACTAAGGTCGGCTCTGTACTCTGTTTCTTGAACTGCTAGAGGTACTTCAACATGTTGTAACTTATCTGTACTATCTTATCTGATCATGCATGTCTAGGGTAATCAAAAAAACATATCATAGAACTTAATTTTGAAGGTGCTTAGTCTGAATCAGTCATACGCATGTGCGTTAGTGCTCTGATCATCCGTATATCTTTGTTTTGTCCTATCTTCTATACTTAGTCAATTTTCACTTCAAAGTTTGTTGTCAAAACTTCATATGACTTTGTTTCCATAATGACAACACAAAATAAGTCATATTCTCACTGGGAGTTAACTTGCCAACATAAATAAGGTGTTCCAATAGTTTAAAGGAAAGCTAGAAAGTATCAACACCAAGGAGGATGTGGATTGGTTGGATGATGTAAAGACAGGATTGACGGATATCAAAGATGGATAACAATAATTCCAATAGGTCAGGAAACACCTTCAGAATTTTAGGAAAAATCAGCAAGCCTAACTTTGGAATATATGAAACTTCCTCCATTTGGAGAGGTCAATACTATGGCTCAAAAATTTTAACAATTATTTCTTGACTCGATTCCCCATACTTAATTTTTTTCTCATTCTTCCATTCTTTGAAATTGTTGATGAACAGTGAGCCACAATTTTTGTTAAAGTGGAAACTTTTCAGGGGTTTAATCTTCATCTGGATGTTTTTTTTTGTGTCTTCATATGTCTACATGGTTGATCTAATGACGGATTTTTTTCTCAAAGTTTTACTCAATCCTCTTTCTGAAAAAATAAATTTGGGCAGCCAAGTTTTTGTTGCAATCAAACTTGAGTTCTCTCAAAATTCTAGGGCACATTAATTTTGGGTCAAAATTACCTCTTTTTGAGTTGTAAACATGTTAAACTAAAATTCAACATGTAAGGCAATAGTTTAGGATTATTTTTCAACTATTAATCTTTAGTTTTAATTTTATCATGCCCATAAACCCTAGTTATGGGTTTGACAATTCCAAAGTTATAAAATCTATATAAACTCAATTTTAGAATGTAATAGGGGTTAAGGTTTTTGCAATATAACAACAAATACATTTGGTGTTGCAATCTTGGTGTGAATCTCTATTGATTTTATGAGTTTGAATATAATTTTAAATTCAAGAGTTGAATGTGTGTTGTTTGTGAATTTGATTTTCCTTTGATTAGTTGGTACTGGTTGTGATCAATTTTTTTGTGTTGGTAATTTAATGGATCTAATTAAATTTATTATGTGCTACAAGATGGATTTGTCTCACATGTTGGCATGAATGGGTATGGTTGTATGATTCGATGAATCTTGAAAATATTCACTTTAATTTCTATAGATGATTGCATTTGTATAGTTTGAGTTGTGAAAATTGTAATTAATGTTATTTCAAGTTTTAAAGATCGAATCCATCATTTCTTATGCAAGTTGAGACTCTTCATGGTTGATGTTTGTAGGATTTGAATTTCAATTATTTTCTTGAATCTCTTGTTACCCTACATCTTTTGAAATTTGTTAAAATATGAGACTAGAATAGTCATAAGCATAGAAATTAGATTGTTAGAATTTTACTTCACACAAATTTCAGTTTTCATATATTTGATAAATCCAAAAAAAAATGAATTACATATTTCTAGTTCTTGTTCAATGAACCAGAAAAGGCCTACCTTATGTTTTCACATATATCTTCCCTGATCTCTTTCCACAATCATGACCCAATCACTGAGAACCTTGGGAGTGATTCATATAATTATTTCAAGAGAGGGGTTGGATCTTATCATCCATGTCATTGCATTGTGATAACACAATGGTCAGAAATCCACTTACACATTCCTTAATCATGGAGGTGTTTAGGGTTGACCTATGTGGTCGTTGCACATTTCATGTCCATACATTTCATCATGGATGAATTGGAGAAGATTGTTTGAGCTTGTAGATGATATGAATAAAAGATAAAATCATTTAGAAAATGAGAAAGGGATGGAAGTGTGTTGGGGTGTGAAGTATGTGAACAAAATGCCTAATGATTACTAGACGCAATGAGCTGAAGGTGTGTACATTCACAAGTGCTTGAAGTTTTCTGGAAGCAATGTGCTGAAGGTTACTAATGTATAATTATGTTTTGGTGGAAATTTGTTTGTTCTTCATGTCATTATGAGGTTGTAAACTCCTACTCTAAAGGTCATCATAATCAAGGAGTTGTTAACTTCCTTTAGCATAGCCATAAAACCATTATTTCAACGTGTAGTGTCTTCCTTAAGTTGTATCCATAAAAAAAGTTGCCTAAATTATTCCTTGTTGTGAGATTTCTTACATTGGCTTTCCCTCATTGAGTTCTCCATGTAATCTGGTCTTCACCTATGTAATTGTGTGGAATTATTTGTTCTTTCATTTTTTAGATTATTGTTGATGCATGAAGTAATGGATTTAAGATAAGGAGAAACAAAAAGTTTAAATATTTTATCATACAACTATTTCACCCTCCATCCCCCCTCTTAGTTGTCTTGTGTATTCAACAACTTTGAATTAAATTAATAATACTTTTTCTAAACCATCAACTGTGTATATGGATCCTCAAAAAAATGAAAAGAACTAATTATTAACAATCTTTCAAGGTTTATGAAAACAAATTAGTTAACAACTTATCCTCAAAAAGAAATTTTAAACATGCAATCACAAAATATCTTGAATACATGTTTGGTCAATATTCCCTTCATACATAAAAAAAAATCATGGTGTTATGTATAGAACATAAGGAGAGGGTATGTAACAATCTCAAGTGATAGTGGTGATAATATGCATAGGATTAAATGGAAGGATGGAGTAAGAGGTCAATATGGTAGAGATGTGAGTAGAGGAGGTGACAATGGAACAATATAAAGTAGTATTGGATAAGGTAGGTGGGGATATGATAAATACACAGTGATGGATGCAAATAAAAAAAGAGGAGTATCGTTAGGATGAATTCCATATAAAAAGATAAATATAATGAAAAACTATGTAGGCAAACACTATTAGAGGTAAGTTTAATTATGGTGACTGTTAGTATGGTTGAAATAACTTAGCAAATTTATGTACTAAGAGGGGAGAGATGAATCAGTACCCTTAAAACTTTTAACCATTCATTCTGATCTATTAATGAGTTGAATACAGTGCATAAATTGAACATAAAGTAAATATACCTAGCCATGAAATATGCAACACATAACACATAGATTTTGGTAACGCATAAATCCTTTGTTAGAGGAAAATGTTGCAGTGGGGATGACACCCACAATCCTTCACTACTATAGTAAAAAGGTTGTTCAGTTAGAGCTACAAATTTAGCTACTTCTGATAGCTTACCTTGTTAGGAGTAATATACTCGGTTAAGAATACAAAAGACTTATCCAATCTACCTTGTTAGAGGATTTTATAATCTCTAATCTAAGAGATGTACCTAGTTAAAGGAATTACAAAATATAAGACCTGTTAGGGTCTACCCACAAGTGGGATTTGTACTTCACTAATTAAATTTTTTTTTACTAAAATATGTCTGATAAAGGTGCATCAATAAAATGCTATCCAGACTCAGTGTGTTCTATATCTTTGTTACCTTATTCTGCACTTGGTAGCTTAGTATCATAAGTTATGCTTCATTCTGCATACCTCTCCTCTGCGTCACCTTTTAACATCTTCATCAACTCTATCAACACTCTTAACAACAATGTCATCCCTCTGCAACGTCAACTCTTCTCAACATTCAAAACTGATATCTTATACAATATTTAGGCAGTTAACTGGATCTAGGGCATCAAGAATCAATGGTGGAGATTAAGTGGTTAAACTTAGGTGACATCTCCAATTGCATATGCCTTCTAAAACTTCATTGGTGGATCTTCCATTATCCTATCCAATCATGTGTTTGGATTCCCAATGACTCAACTAAATTTTACCTAAAATTTTGTACAACGGTTCATGCTCAGTGTCCAAATCCAATGTATCTAATTTCAAATGAAATGTCAGCTCTGGAGTGCTTGGTAAACATGCTTTTTCTTACTCGGTAACTCTATACTCTCTTCTTGGTATATGTGAGTGCTCGGTAATTGTCTTTGTATGACTCAATATATGTAGTTCACTTGATTCTTGATACTTGCTCGGTACCTGATAACTACTCAGTGCTCAGTGGTTATCTTAGTTTCCTTTACCGACTGTGTCTTCTTTATTGTATGACTTCCTTCCTTCAGTTTCTTTCACCGATATATGAAGTTGCAGAAAACTAATGACAACAAACTCTTTTTAGGAGTAACAGTGACAATCAATGATAATGGAAGGACAGAGATAGATAAGGAAATAATTGTAGAAAATGAAGTAGATGTACTTTAAAAAAGGAAGACGAATAAACCTCATCACTTATATTTTATAATACCTTCAACACTTGTAGCTTGTTTATAAATATGTTATAAATTATGTATGTTAGTTGTGAATGGTTTTTTGCTTAGCTAATAAATAAATTTCATTCGCAAACTCTTATTTCTTAACATGTGCACCATGATCATAGTCCTCCATACTATTAAATCAATATTGGCATCTATTATTTTCACTAGACTGGGTGACCACAACAAGTTTTTGAAGATCATTTCTTCTCAATGAAAGATTGGGATCACAAGTAACTTGTGGATAAATAATATAATGAAAGATGGGTAGAAATTCTTACATTCATTTTTTAAATTAGAAATAGTAGTGAGAAATGATACTAAAAATGAAACCTTAATGAGGTAGTTAAGGGTATAGGTAGTATAAGTAAAAATGAGGCTCACAAAGCAAGACACAAACCTTAGAAAGAGAGAGTTGATATTTTAAATGATAGGTGCATAAACCCTAAGAAGATCTCAAAATTGATAATACAATCAAAATGTCAAATCTAAGATTGTAAACACGAGGGTCAAATCCTAGGGGTGTGAGATTAGATGAATTCACAAATAATATAAAAGAAAATAATATTTTCTTAAGGGTTAATCCGGGATAAGTAATTACATGCACACAATCAAGTATAAATTAAACTAGACTTTGTTGAACATATTAAATAACAGAGAGGGGGGGATGAATTAGTTATTCCCACACACTTTATTAAACTTTTACTTTGTTCGTAAACTTATAAACAACAAAAATATCAAATTTTGATCTATCGGCTAACCACATCAAACATTTATAATAGATGTGAACATGAAAGCACAAGAACACCAAGATTTATGTGGAAACCTAAACTAGGAAAAACCACAGACAAGCTAATTCTCATGAAATGAAACACTAGTTAAGATGATATCGATTAAGGTGATTTTTAGAAAGGATTAGTATAGAGGCTCACTGCCAATCGGGATAACTACCCTTAGATATGAATATGGCTAACTGCCAATACAATTTTTAATCAAAAAAGATGAACTGATATAATTGCATATAACTATGCATGAAACAATTCAACAGTTAAGCTTTGTTACTATTACCATTAGTAGATCTGAATGTTGATCTTCTCTTTGTATATTACTGACTAATCCACTATAACTCAATATGTAAGCCACTTCTTGATCTTCAAAAATATTCTTCACAAACTTCTAATTATACACAATACTACCATTGATTCACACTATATCTCCTTTTATAGCTCACACTGTTTGCACCACACCATTACATCTCATCCATCCCTCAAATAAAAAAAGGTTCTTCTTTATATGTATATGGATATTTGACCATGCATATGTGGGTCACATCAAACGTGTGTGATGGCCCCAATTACAAAAGATATTATAATTACATTTAATGCATTACCATAGGTCCTAAATCTAGGACACACTTAAGGAAACATTGCAACACGCTACACCAGGACCAAATATATATCACACTTAATATATTTACAATGCATGTTACATTTACTGATATTGTTGGAACACCACAACCAAGATCATGTCTTGATTACCAAAAACATCTTAACCAACCTATAGGTGAAATAAGATAGAAAATATCTAGAACATAATACCAAAACCAACTGATGAATAACACCATTGTCTAGATATTAGAAACAACTAGAAGAACATTGAAAGTATAGAAATCACTAGGAGTCGATAGAAAACTACATGCACTATTGAACTCTGAAAGCGTACAAGTGTACCAAAACATGTACGTCATGAGTAGAACCAAGTACACCTACCATAGAACATTAAAAAAAATCCATATTGAAGTTGTCCTATCATAACCAAGACTTATGTTGTGTAACTGCTAGTCAACTGCTACATACCCAAAACTGTCAACAACCAACTAATACCGCTAGGATGTCGGTATGAAGGTTTTGACATCAATGACAACTAATGCCAGCAACAACTCAATAAGTTTGACAATCTCCCCCTTTAGAATTGATGGTAGAATACCAAAACAAAATGAACTCCTGATATCATAACCAAAAACAAACTTGCAACTAAAAACTTTAACCAAAACCCCCCTAAGTAGATGCATTAATTTGTTTTCCTCTTTCTCTCCCTCTTTTTGTCGTAATGGCAAAGGGTCAAAAAAATATATCAAATAAATACAATAGATTTAACATCAAAGACTTTCTTGTACCTCTCCTTCATAATTGGAATCTCCTTCCACTCAACAATGAAATCCCCCATTTAGGCACATAAACTGTCACACTCTACCAGTTTATCAAAAGATTTCTTCCAATCTAAAGACTGAAACTGCCGCTCCTAATATTCTACATTAGAAAGTATAGTAGTAGCATGCTCCAACCGGACCTCAACCATGTCCTTCACTAACCAAATGGTTTTTATCAGGTATTCTCTTTGTCTCTGTAACAACACCCATTTTGACTAAATCTCACCAACTTTAATCCTTTGTTTTCCATCTTTGTTGATAGAAGTAACCCCAAGGTGTGCTCACACAATACTTCAAGACAGGACCTGGCTTGTCCTAGTCCACTTAGGATCCCAATTTCTCTTTTAGGACCACACTAGCCTCAAGACACTAAGCTCAATACTACTCTCAACTCTTCTCTAAGAGTTACACTTATTGTGTTTCACCTTGAAGGACATCCACCATTAGTTTTGTCTCATAATGCTTCTCATTGGCTTTGAAGAACTTCAATCCCAAATCCTTCAAACCAACTCCACACATGTTACAAGGGCTTTGTAAACTCTTTTTATGTTCATTATGCATCCATACAATCCAAAATTCATAGGTCTTCAATCCCAACTTAGTCAAGTTCCAAAATTGCACCCAAATTACCCTATTAGGCCTAAAGCACCAATTAGCCCAATAAAGAGGGTTTTTCAAGCTTTACTTTTAAAACTTCCACACAACCCCTAAAAAAAATATAGGATCTAGATACCCTTTTTGGAAACCTAAAATATTTTTAATTTCTAAGGTCCCCAAGTCCTCCGTATACCTATGTCCTGAAATGTAGGGCTATTAGGCCTATTTTGGCTCCTCACAAGCACTTCACTGATTTCTATTGAAAAATCAATCCAAATGGATTGGGTAGGTTCTAAAATTGATGCTAGGGATCTATGAGACCCTAAAGATACTGAGACCAAACTTTTTTCATGACTCCCATGCACACTCTTGTCTCTGTATTCTTGTTTTCTCCTGCCATACACCTAACCGGACTGTCCTAGCTCGCCTAGGGCATGGCTTTAAAAATTGAAAATATGCTCTTTTGACCTCCAAACTACATATGTACACTATAAAAAGGCTCCCCTAACACATTCATTCAAACTTTTTCATTTCCCATGGTTAAATTTCATGGGGGAGCCATAAAACCAAAAACTACCTAAACTAAACTAGCAGACTACCTAATTCTTAAACATTTCCTACACCTATCAAATCAACTCTACGATATTAGAAATCTGAATGAAAAAGTATTATATAAGTCTCAACTACATGAATCCACACTTATATCAGTTAATTAAATCCATTAAAACATAAAGAACTTACAAATACATTGATTGTACTTTGTTTCCAAAAATACTTTCTCTATTGCTTCACAAAACTTGCATACATTCACTCTCCCTCGAGAAATGAGACATAGAGTGTCTAAAGATGATTCCTCCACCATTTAAGGCCATTAAAATTCATTTCCCACTCCTATAATGTTGGGAATCCAATTTTGTCGAGTTGCATGCAATATTTGCAAAAAGTTGCAAATGTTGTCCTGACAACTTTTGGCATCTTTTGCATTTATGTTGCAACCTATATTCTAGGGCCTCTAACCCATTTAGTTTGATGAAATAACATAATTTATGCCTCCATAATAATCTTACTACCCACACATGGGTCTTGGACATATTTAGACATCATTTCCCCACATTATCCAAAACTAAGGGTAAAGCAACTAAAAGCAACTAACCAAAAACTAAGGTGAACTTAGTACTAATGCTAATCCACCTAGTCACACATAAAAACTAGACCATCTAAGGCCTTAAGAAAAAACACTGTGACTTGGCTAAGGTCAGTTGCAAGCAAAAACATACTAGGGCTTAGAGGATAGCCTAGGTGCTCCTGCACCATACTCCCCAAGTGAAAGATTTCAATCCATCCTTGGATTGAGTAAGTCAGGATCAATGCCCATCTTTTTGAACTTAGAATCCTTTATCCATGTTGCATCTACATCTAGTTTTCCTTTCCATTTCACTAAGTGTTCTTTGTAATCCTTGGTTCTAGTCTTTTTGTAAATTTTGGATTCTAGTATGCAGACTGCCTTCTTGACTGGTGTAGATGGAAAATGGAGTTCTTCTACCTCTTGTATGACTTCATTCAAGCTTTGATCTAGATCATGAATTGGTACCTTGTATAGAACCAATTCTATAATGTTAAAGACAGGTGACAAGCCAATGTTCTCTGGTAACTCCACCTTGTAAGCATTTTCTCCATACTTGGCCAGTATAGTACAGGGGCCAATTCTTCTCATCTGTAACTTGTGTGGGATTACTTTTTGTATTCTAGCCTTATTTATATGTACCATCACTAGATCCCAAACCTTGAATTGAACATCCCTTTTTCCTTCATCAACCTTACTCTTGATCTTCTCAGTGTTGTCAATCAGTGTCTGCCTAAATGTGTCATGAACCTCTTGCATAGCATAGGAAAATTCCTCAGCATATACACTCCCTTTAATTCCATCCTTTAGTTCTCTGAGCTCATAAATTCCTCTAGGGTGTATGCTATAGATTATTTCAAAAGGACTTTTCCCAGTGGTCATGTTTACAGTATCATTGTAAGAATATTCAGCTTGGCCTATGAGTTGGTCCCATGTCTGACCATACTCTTTGGTTATCCATCTTAGGAGATTACCAAGACTTCTATTGACTACCTATGTTTGACCATCAATCTGAGGATGGTAGGAAGATCCAAAGGATAAGTTGGTGCCCAAGTTCTACCAGAGAGTCTTCCAAAAATGACACATAAACTTGGTGTCTTTGTCTGACACAATGCTCAAGGGCAATCCATGTATTATGACTACCTCTTTAAAGAAAATTGAAGTTATTTGGCTGGCATCATTGGTTGTCTCGTAGGCACAAAGTTAGCCATCTTGTTGAATCTATCTACTATCACATAGACACTCTCCATTCCATGTCTTGTATTAGGCAATCCAACCAGAAAGTCCATGCTCAAGCATTCCCATGGTCTGGGATAGGAATTGGTTGGTCTAGGCCAGCATTAGAAGATGTTCCCTTGGCCTTCTGACACACAATACAACTCTCAACATATTTCCTAATATAAACATTCATCTTTGGCCAAAAGTAAAATCTCTTAACAAGTTCTTGTGTCTTACTGACCCCAAAATGACCACTCAATGCACCATTGTGTTTCTCCTAAATCAAATTCTCCCTTATAGACCCTCTAGGGAAACATAGTTGACTTCCTTTAAATAGGAGATTACTTTGCAAAGTATATTAAGAATATTTACTATGAAAGTGGTTCTTATATTCTTGACATACCTTATAGGTGTCTGCAATGTCTTCATCATCACCATATAGATCTTTGAAGTTGTCTATTCCTGTGCTCTGCAGTTGGATCTCCTGGATAGTAAGGGCTCTTCTACTCAAGGCATCTACAACCTTGTTCTTCAATCTCTTCTTGTGTTTGATATTGAATGTATATGTTTGCAGGTATTCAACCCACTTCATGTTCTTATCACTGAGTTTCTCTTGGGAGTTCAAGAAGCTCAAGGCTTGGTTGTCAAAAAAGACTATGAACTCTTTTGGAAGCAAGTAGTGCCTCCACTTTCTCAGTTCCTGAACTAGAGCATACATCTCTAGGTCATAAGAAGAATACTTCTTCTTAGTTTCACTCAACTTCTCTGAATGGAAAGCCACTAGTCTCCCCTCCTGGCTTAAGACAGCTCCAATTGCCACATTGTTGGCATCACACTCCATTGTAAATAACTTTTCAAAGCTTGGAAAAACCAAAATAGGTTGTGTAGAAATATTTTTCTTTAAGAATTCAAAACCATGGTTAGCTTGTTCATTCCATCCAAACTTAGTCTTCATGCCTCCTTTAATAGTGTCCAACATGGGAGCACAAATTGCACTGAATTGTTTGATAAACTTTCTATAATATTGGGCCAGACCATGAAAACTCATTACCTCAGTTGCTATCCTTGGAGTAGGCCAATTTATAATGGCTTCCAATTTTCTTGGATCCATCTTTAGGTTACCCTAAGATAGCAAAAAACCAAGGTACACTAACTCTGTCTTGATGAACTCACACTTTTCTAAGTTGATCATCAACTTCTCCTCTTGCAACTTCTTAAAAACTAGCACAAGATGTTTGAGGTGCTCTTCCCTTGTCTTACTATAAATGAGTATATCATCTAAGTAGACCACTACAAACTTTCCATTGTAATATTTAAGTACCTCATTCATCAACCTCATGAATGTTGATGGGGCATTTGACAACCCAAATGGCATGGCAACCCACTCATATAGTCATTTTCTAGTCTTGAAAGTTGTTTTCCACTCATCCCCTTTATTCACCCTAATTTGATGATACCCACTCTTTAGGTCTATCTTTGTAAAGTACCTTACTCCTTCTAGACAGTCCGTTAGGTCTTCTATCCTAGGGATAGGGAACCTATACCTAATGGTGATCCTATTGATTGCTCTATAGTCTATACATAACCTCCAAGTTCCTCCCTTTTTAGGTTCTAGGATAGTGGGCACGACACAAGGGCTAATGCTCTTTCTTATAAGGCCTTGTTCTACGAGCTCTTTGATTTATCTACAAATTTCCTCATTCTGTTGAGGAGTCATTTTATAGGTTGCCTTATTGGGTAAGGTAGCTCCTAGTATTAGGTATATCTGATGGCTTACATACCTCTCAGGGGGTAGGGTTGATGGTTGTCCATCACTCACTATTCCTTCATACTTCTCTAACATCTCTTGGACTTCTTTTGGTAACTCTTTCCTTTTCTCTATTTTTTCTGCAACTTCCTTTGGCTTTAACACCAGTGCAAATCCTTCTTCTAAAGTCTCTAAGAACTCTTTTTCACTCACCATGAGAACATTGGGACTATTTGTCTTCAAATCTGCATCCTCCATAGTGACTGGATTTATGTCACATTGTCCATCTTGAAAGAGTGAAATTTTCACTCCATCATGCATGGCCTTCCTATTGAACTTCCATGGTCTACCTAGGAGAAAATGACATGCATCCATAGGTAAGACATCACATAAAAATTTATCCTTATATCTCCCAATTGATAATTCAACCCAAGCTTGCTCATTAACTAGGACATGTTGTCCTTTGTTTAGCCAGGTTACCTTATAGGAAATGGTGTGGGATATCCTTGTCATTTTCAACTTACTGACTACCTCCTATGACACTATGTTTTTAGTTTACCTTGACTCTATGATGATTCTACACACTTTGCCCATCATCTTACACTTTACTCTGAATAATGATCTCCTTTGATTGAGTTCTTCTTTCACTGGCTCTTTGATCAGGGTTCTCCTCATCATGAGATTCTCTCCCTACTCTAATTCTAATGGTACTTAAAGGTTCTTGTTTCCACTTGTCTCCTCATGAACATAATTCACACTTTTGTCACATCCTTGAGAGGTACTTCTCTTCTCTGGGCACCTATATGCTAGATGTCCTAACTAATTACAGTGATAACACCTCATATAGGAAAAATAGTTGCCTCTTCCTTGACTACTTCCTCTTCCTCTATTATTAGAGTTCCTTCCTCCACTTGAACTTCATCTATTTAAGTTTCCTTCATGTTGTTCAACGAGCTTAGTCTCTGCTTGACCTTTATATTTAGAGTTTCTTCCACCATAACCACCTCTTTTTCCTCTAGTGTCTATTCCTCTTCCCCTTCCTCTTGAGGTGTTGGAATCTTGTTTCTTCTTCAACTTGTCTTCCACCTTGATAGCAATTTGGTGGCATTTTTGAACTGTGTCAAAACTCAAAAGACTCATCTCATCTTGAATGGTCCATTTAATTCCATTAAGGTACCTTTTTACCTTCACCTTCTCATCCTCTTCTACTCTTGACCTCATACAAAGTCTCTAAAATTCTTCAGTGTATGAGTTGACATCTAGGTCCTTTTGTCTTAGACATTGTCTTCTTTTGTGCAAATGGATTTTGTAATCCTCAGGGATGTAAGCATCTCTGACTCTTACTATGATAGCCTTCTATGAAGAAATGGGCCTTTTCCCTTCCTTCTCTCTCTCTCATCTTGGATGAATTTCCACCAAGTGAGTGTAGACCCTCTCAATCTTTCTTTTGCAACCTTCACATTTTAAGCCTCAGTGATACCATCACACTCAAAAAGGTTTTCTAGTCCCTTTATCCAATCAAGGACTACCTCTGGTTCCATTTTTCTACTGAAATGGGAACTCCTTCCAATGCTTAGCCACTCATAGCCTTTACAGCTTTTAGGAATGGTTCTTGGTCAAGGATAGGGTCAGCTTCAGGGACTTCATCTTCAATGGCCATCTCTTTGCCTTTCCCTTCCATTCTCTCCTTCACTTCATCTACTTTCACATCAACTTCATGCACTTTTTGGTCCAATTGAGCCAATCGGTCTCGGAGTAATATATTCTCCTCCTCTTGTTCATCTACCTTCTTATCCAACTCAGCATTGGTCACCATTGTTGACTATGCAATTGATTCTTCTAGTTGAAGCATTAACCACAAGCCTGATCAAAAGAAGCTCTGATACCACTCTGATAGAAGTAACTCCAAGGTGTGCTCACACAATACTTCAAGACAGGGCCTAGCTTGTCCTAGTCCACTTAGGATCCCAATTTCTCTTTTAGGACCACACTAGCCTCAAGAAACTGAGCTCAAGACTACTCTCAACTCTTCTCTAAGAGTTACACTTATTGTGTTTCACCTTGAAGGACATCCACCATTAGTTTTGTCTCACAATACTTCTCATTGGCTTTGAAGAACTTCAATCCCAAATCCTTCAAAACAACTCCACACATGTTACAAGGTCTTTGTACACTCTTTTTATGTTTATTTTGCATCCATACAATCCAAAATTCATAGGTATTCAATCCCAACTTAGTTGAGTTCCAAAATTGCACCCAAATTATCCTATTAGGCCTAAAGCACCAATTAGCCCTATCTAGAGGGTTTTTCAAGATTTACTATTAAAAATTCCACACAACCCCTAAAACCAATCTAGGATACAATACTCTTTTGGGAAAACTAAAATATTTTTAAGGTCTAAGGTCCCCAAGTCCTCCGTACACCTCTGTCCTGAAATGTATGGCTGTTAGGCCTATTTTGGCTCCTCACAAGCACTTCTCTAATTTCTATTGAAAAATCAATCCAAATGGATTGGATGGGTTCTAAAATTGATGCTAAGGATCTATGAGACCCTAAAGATATTGAGACCACACTTTTTTCAGGACTCCCATGCACACCCTTGTCTCTGCATTCTTGCTTTCTCCTGCCATACACCTAACCAAACTGTCCTAGCTATTCTAGGGCATGGCTTTAAAAATTGCAAATCAGCTCTCCTAACCTCCTAACTACATATGTATACTATAAATAGGCTCCCCTAACACATTCATTCAACCTTTTTCATTTCCCATGGTTTAATTTCATGGGGGAGCCATAAAACCAAAAACTACCTAAACTGGACCAGCAAACTACCTAATTCTTAAACAATTCCCTACACCTATCAAATCAAGTCTGCACTATTAGCACTCTCAATGAAAAAGTCTTAGATAAGTCTCTACTACATGAATCCAAACTTATATCAGTTAATTCAATCCATTAAAATACAAAGAACTTGTTAATACATCGATTGTACTCTGTTTCCAAAAACACTTTCTCTATTGCTTCACAAAACTTGCATACATTCACTCTACCTTGGGAAATGAGCCATAGAGTGTCTAAAGATTCTTCCTCCAACATTTCAGGCCACTAAAATTAATTTCCCACTCCTAGAATGGTGGTAATCCAATGTTGTCGAGTTGCATGCAACATTTGCAAAAAGTTGCAAATGTTGTCATGACAACTTTTGGCATCTTTTGCATTATGTTGCAACCTATATTCTAGGGCCTCTAACCCATTTAGTTTGATGAACTAACATCATTTATTCCTCCTTAATCATCTTAATACCCACATATGGGTCTTAGACACATTTATACATCATTTCCCCACATTAGCCAAAACTAAGGATAAAGCAACTAAAAGAAACTAACCAAAAATTGGGGTGAACTTAGTACTAACACTAATCCACCTACTCACACATAAAAAATAGACCATCTAAGGCCTTAATAAAATACACACTGAATTTTCTAAGGTCAATTACAATCCAAAACATACTAGGGCTTAGAGGATAGCCTATGTGCTCCTGCACCATCCTCCCCAATTGAAAGATTTCAATCCATCCTTGGATTGAGTAAGTCAGGATCAATGCCCATCTTTTTGAACTCTGACTCCTTTATCCATGTTGCATCTGTATCCAGTTTTCCTTTCCATTTCACTAAGTGTTCTTTGTAATCTTTGGTTCTAGTCTTTTTGTAAATTCTGGATTCTAGTATGCAGTCTGCCTTCTTGACTAGTGTAGATGGAAAATGGAGTTCTTCTACCTCTTGGATGAATGAAATCAAGCTCTGATCTGGATCAAGGATTTGTCCCTTGTATAGAACCAATTCTGCAATGTTAAAGACAGGTGACAAGCCACTATTCTCTGGTAACTCCACCTTGTAATCATTTTCTCCATACTTGGCCAATATGGTACAAGGGCCAATTCTTCTCATCTGTAACTTGTGTGGGATTCCTTTATGTAGTATAGCCTTATCGAGATGTACCATCACTAGATCCCCAACCTTTAATTGAACATCCCTTTTTCCTTCATCAACCTTACTCTTGATCTTCTCAGTGTTGTCAACCAGTGTCTTCATGAATGTGTCATGAACCTCTTTTATAGTATAGGCAAAGTCCTCAGCAAATCCACTCCCCTTAACTCCATCCTTTAGTTCTCTAAGTTCATAATTACCTCTAGGGTGTATGCCATAGATAATTTCAAAAGGAATTTTCCCAGTGGTCCTGTTTGCAGTATCATTGTAGGGATATTCAGCTTGGCCTATGAGTTGGTCCCATGTCTGACCATACTCCTTTGTTAAGCATCTTAGGAGATTACCAAGACTTCTATTGACTACCTATGTTTGACCATCAGTATGAGGCTGGTAGGCAGATCGAAAGGATAAGTTGGTTCCCAACATCTACTAGAGAGTCTTCCAAAAAAGACTCATAAACTTGGTGTCTCTGTCCGACACAATACTCAAGGGAAATCCATGTATTCTGACTACCTCTTTAAAGAAAAGAGAAGTTATTTGGCTGGCATCATTGGTTGTCTTGCAAGGCACAAAGTGAGCCATCTTGCTAAATCTATCTACTATCACATAGACACTATCCATTCCTTGTCTTGTATTATGCAATCCAACCACAAAGTCCATGCTCAAGCATTCCCATGGTCTAGTTGGGATAGGAAGTGGTTGGTATAGGCTAGCATTAGACGATGTTCTCTTGGCCTTCTAACACACAATACAACTCTCAACATATTTCCTAATATCAACATTCATCTTTGGCCAAAATTAAAATCTTTGAACAAGTTCTTGTGTCTTACTGACCCCAAAATGACCACTCAATGCACCATTGTGTTTCTCCTGAATCAAATTATCCCTTATAGACCCTCTAGGGAAACATAGTTGACTTCCTTTAAATAGGAGATTACTTTGCAAAGTATATTCAGAATATTTACTATGAAAGTGGTTCTTATATTCTTTACATACCTTATAGATGTCTGAAATGTCTTCATCATCACCATATACATCTTTGAAGTTATCTATTCACGTGCTCTGCAGTTAGATCTCCTGGACAGTAAGGGCTTTTCTACTCAAGGAATCTACAACCTTTTTCTGCAATCCCTTCTTGTGTTTGATATTGAATGTATATTCTTGCAGGTATTCAACCCACTTCATGTTCTTATCACTAAGTTTCTCTTGGGAGTTCAAGAAGCTCAAGGCTTGGTTGTCAAAAAAGACTATGAACTATTTTGGAAGCAAGTAGTGCCTCCACTTTCTCAGTGCCTGAACTACAGCATACATCTCTAGGTCATAAGAAGAATACTTCTTCTTAGCTTCACTCGACTTCTCTGAATGGAAAGCCACTGGTCTCCCCTCCTGGCTTAAGACAGCTCCAATTGCCACATTGTTGGCATCACACTCCATTGTAAATAACTTTTCAAAGCTTGGAAAAACCAAAATAGGTTGTGTAGCAATCTTTTTCTTTAATAATTGAAAACCATGTTCATCTTATTTATTCCATGCAAACTTAGCCTTCATGCCTCCTTTAAAAGTGTCCAACATGGGAGCACAAATTGCACTGAATTGTTTGATAAACTTTCTATAATATTGGGCCAGACCATGAAAACTCCTTACCTTTTTTTTTGTCCTTGGAGTGCACCAATTGAGAATGGCTTCCACTTTGCTTGGATCCATCTTTAGGTTACCCTAAGATAGCACAAAACCAAGGTACACTAACTATGTCTTGATGAACTCACACTTTTCTAAGTTGATCATCAAATTCTCTTCTTGCAGCTTCTTAAAAACTAGTTCAAGGTGTTTGAGGTGCTCTTCCCTTGTCTTTCTATAGATGGGCATATCATCTAAGTAGACCACTACAAACTTTCCATTGTAATATTTAAGTACCTCATTCATCAACCTCATGAATTTTGATAGGGCATTTGACAACCCAAATGGCATGACAAGCCACTCATATAGTCCTTCTATAGTCTTGAAGGTTGTTTTCTAATCATCCCCTTCATTCACCCTAATTTTATGATAGCCACTCTTTAGGTCTATCTTTGTAAAGTACCTTTCTCCTCCTAGACAGTCCATTAGGTCTTCTATCCTAGGGATAGGGAACGTATACCTATTGGTGATCCTATTGATTTCTCTAGAGTCGATACTTAACCTCCAAGTTCCTGCATTTTTAGGTGATAGGACAGTGGGCATGGCACAAGGGTTAATGCTCTTTCTTATAAGGCCTTGTTCTAGGAGCTCTTGGATTTATCTAGCAATTTCCTCATTTTGTTGAGGAGTCATTTTATACTTTGCCTTATTGGGTAGGTTAGCTCCTAGTATTAAGTATATCTGATGGATTATAGACCTCTTAAGGGGTAGGGTTGATGGTTGTCCATCACTCACTATTCCTTCATAATTCTCTAACATCTCTTGGCATTCTTTTGGTAGCTTTGTCCTCTTCTCTATTTTGTCTGCAACGTCCTTTGGCTTTAACACCAGTACAAATCCAACTCCTTCTCCTTCTTTTAAAGTCTCTAAGAATTCTTTTTCACTCACCATTAGAACATTGGGACTAGTTGTCTTGAATTCTGCATCCTCCAATAGTGACTGGATTTTATATGTCACATAGTCCTTCTAGAAAGAGTATGAATTTTTCACTCCATCATGCATGGCCTTCCTGTCAAATTTCCATGTTCTACCTAGGAGAAAATGACATGTGTCCATAGGTAATACATCACATAAAACATTATCCTTATATCTCCCAATTGAGAATTCAACCCAAGCTTGCTCATTAACTAGGACATGTTGTCCTTTGTTTAGCCAAGTGACCTTATAGGGACTGGTGTGGGGTATCCTTGTCATTTTCAACTTACTTACTGCCTCCTCTGACACTATGTTGTCAGTTGACCCTGACTCTACATAGTTTTCCCATCATCTTACACATTACTCTAAACAATGATCTCCTTTGACTGAGTTCTTCTTTCACTAGCTCTTTTATCAGAGTTCTCCTCATCATGAGATTATCTCCCTCCTCTTATTCTAATGGTACTTCAGGGTTCTTGTTTCCACTTGTCTCCTCATGAACATAATTCACTCTTTTGTCACCTCCTTGAGAGGTACTTCCCTTCTCTAGACACCTATATGTTAGATGTCCTAACTGATTACAGTGATAACACTTCATATTGGCAAAATAGTTGCCTCTTCCTTGACTACTGCCTCGTCCTCTATTATTATAGTTCCTTCCTCTACTTGAACTTCCTCTATTGAAGTTTCCTTCATGCTATTTAGTGAGCTTAGTCTATGCTTGACATTTAGATTCAGAGTTTCTTCCACCATAACCACCTCTTTTTCCTCTAGTGTCTCTTCCTCTACCCCTTCCTCTTGAGGTGTTAGAATCTTGTTTATTTTTCAACTTGTCTTACACCTTGATAGAAATTTTTTGGCATTTCTGAACTGTGACTGGAGTCAAAAGACTCATCTCATCTTGAATTGTCTATTTAAGTCCATTAAGGTACCTTTCTACCTTCACCTTCTCATCCTCTTCTACTCTTGACCTTATACAAAGTCTCTAAAATTCTTCAGTGTATGAGTTGACCTGTAGGTCCTTTTGTCTTAGACCCTATCTTCTTTTTTGCAACTCGATTTCATTATCCTCAGGGATGTAAGCATCTCTAACTCTTTCTACCATAGCCTTCCATGAAGCAATGGGCCTTTTCCCTTCCTTCTCTCTCTCATCTTGGATTAATTTCCACCAAGTGAGTGCAGACCCTCTCAGTCTATCTTTCGCAACCTTCACCTTTTGAGCCTTAGTGATACCATCATACTCAAAATGGTTTTCTAGTCCCTCTATCCAATCAAGGACTACCTTTGGTTCCATTTTCCACTAAAAATGGGAAATCCTTCCAATGCTTTGCCTATCATAGTCTTTAGTGCTTTCAGGAATGGTTCTTGGTCAAGGACAGGGTCAGCTTCATGGAATTCACCTTCAATGGCCATGTCTTTGCCTTTCCCTTCCATTATGTCCTTCACTTCCTCTGCTTTCACATCAACTTCATCCACTTTTTTCTCCAATTGATCCAACTTGTCTCAAAGTAATCTATTCTCCTCCTCTTGTTCATCTACCTTCTTATCCAACTCATCATTTTTCACCATTGTTGACCCTCCAACTGATTCTTTTGGTTGAAGCATTAACCACAAGCCTGATCAAAAGAAGCTTTGATACCACTCTAATAAAAGTAACCCCAAGGTGTTCTCACGCACTACTTTAAGACATGACCTAGCTTGTCCTAGTCCACTTAGGATCCCAATTTCTATTTTAGGACCACACAAGCCTGAAGAAAATGAGCTCAAGACTACTCTCAACTCTTATCTAAGAGTTACACTTATTGTGTTTCACCTTGTAGGACATCCACCATTAGTTTTGTCTCACAATGCTTCTCGTTGGGTTTGAAGAAATTCAATCCAAAATCCTTCAATACAACTCCACACATGTTACAAGGGCTATGTATACTCTTTTTATGTTCATTCTTCATCCATACAATCCAAAATTCATAGGTCTTCAATCCCAACTTATTCGAGTTCTAAAATTGTACCTGAATTACCCTATTAGGCCTAACGTAGCAATTAGCCCTATCCAGAGGGTTTTTCAAGATTTACTCTTAAAACTTCCACACAACCCCTAAAACCAATCTATAATCTAGATACTCTTTTGGGAAACCTAAAATTATTTTAAGGTCTAAGGACCCAAGTCCTCCGTACACCTTTGTCCTGAAATGTAGGGCTATTAGGCCTATTTTGGCTCCTCACAAGCACTTCTCTAATTTCTATTGAAAATTATATCCAAATGGATTGGGTGGGTTTTGAACTTAATTCTAGGGATCTATGATACCCTAAAGACACTGAGACCACACTTGGTTCAGGACTCCCATGCACACCCTTGTCTCTGCATTCTTGTTTTCTCCTGCCATACACCTAACTGGACTATCCTAGCTTGCCTAGGGAATGGCTTTAAAAATTGCAAATCGGCTCTCCTAACCTACTACCTACATATATACATTGTACAAAGCCTCCCCTAACAAATTCATTCAACCTTTTTCATTTCCCATTGTTGAATTTCATGGGGGAGCTATAAAAACAAAAACTACCTAAACTAAACCAGCAGACTACCTAATTCTTAAACAATTTCCTACACCTATCAAATAAACTCTACACTATTATCACTCTAAATGAAAAATTCTTACATAATTCTCTACTACATGAAACCACACTTAGACCAGTTAATTCAATCTATTAAAGCACAAATAACTTGCAAATACATCGACTGTAGTCTGTTTCCAAAAACACTTTCTTTATTGCTTCACAAAACTTGCATACTTTCACTTTGCCTTGGGAAACAAGCCATAGAGTGTCTAAAGATGCTTCCTCCACCATTTCAGGCCACTAAAATTCATTTACCACTCCTAGAATGGTGTGAATCCAATGTTGTCGAGTTAAATGCAACATTTGCAAAAAGTTGCAAATGTTGTCATGACAACTTTTGGCATCTTTTGCATTTATGTTGCAACCTATATTCTAGGGCCTCTAACCCATTTAGTTAGATGAAATAACATAATTTATTCATCCTTAATAATATTACTACCCACACATAGGTCTTGGACACATTTAGACATCATTTCCCCACATTATCCAAAACTAAGGATAAAGCAACTAAAAGCAACTAACCAAAAACTAGGGTGAAATTAGTACTAACACTAATCCACCTAGTCACACATAACAACTAGACCATCTAAGGCCTTAAGAAAACACACACTGACTTGGATAAGGTCAGTTACAAGACAAAACATACTAGGGATTAGAGGATAGCCTAGGTGCTCTTACACCATCCTCCCCAAGTGAAAGATTTCAATCCATCCTTGGATTGAGTAAGTTAGGATCAATGCCCATCTTTTTGAACTCTGACTCCTTTATCCATATTGCATCTGCATCCAATTTTCCTTTCCATTTCACTAAGTGTTCTTTGTAATCCTTGGTTCTAGTCTTTTTGTAAATTTTGGATCCTAGTATACAGTCTACCTTCTTGACTAGTGTAGATGGAAAATGGAGTTCTTCTACCTCATGAATGAATTCATTAAAGCTCTAGTCTAGATTAGGGATTGATCCCTTGTATAGAACCAAGTTTGCAATGTTAAAGATAGGTGCCAAGCCACTGTTCTCTGGTAACTCCACCTTGTAAGCATTTGCTCCATACTTGGCTAGTATAGTACAAGGGCAAATTCTTCTCATCTATAACTTGTGTGGGATTCCTTTCTGTAGTCTAGCCTTTTTGAGATGTACCATCACTAGATCCCCAACCTTGAATTGAACATCCATTTTTCCTTCATCAACCTTACTCTTGATCTTCTCAGTGTTTTCAATCAGTGTCTTCCTGAATGTGTCATGAACCTCTTGCATAGCATAGCCAAAGTCCTCAGCATATCCACTCCCTTTAACTCCATCCTTTTTTTCTATGAGTTCATAAATTCCTCTAGGGTGTATGCCATAGATGATTTCAAAAGGACTTTTCCCAGTGGTCTTGTTTACAGTATCATTTTAGGCATATTCAACATGGCCTATGAGTTGGTCCCATGTCTGACCATACTCCTTTGTTAAGCATCGTAGGAGATTACCAAGACTTATATTGACTACCTATGTTTTCCCATCAGTCTGAGGATGGTAGAAAGATCCAAAGGATAAGTTGGTGCCCAACTTCTGCAAGAGAGTCTTCCAAAAATGACTCATAAACTTGGTGTCTCTATCTGACACAATGCTCAAGGGAAATCCATGTATTCTCACTACCTCTTTAAAGAAAAGAGAAGCTATTTGGCTGGCATCATTGGTTGTCTTGCAGGGCTTAAAGTGGGCCATCTTACTGAATCTATCCACTATCACATAGACACTATCCATTCCCTGTCTTGTATTAGGCAATCCAACCACAAAGTCCATGCTCAAGCATTCCCATGGTCTAGTTGGGATAGGAAGTGGTTGGTATAGGCCAGCACTAGAAGATGTTCCCTTGGCCTTCCGACACATAATACAACTCTCAACATATTTCCTAATATCAACATTCATCTTTGGCCAAAATTAAAATCTCTGAATAGGTTCTTGTGTCTTATCGACCCAAAAATGACCACACAATGCACCATTGTGTTTCTCCTAAATCAAATTCTCCCTTATAGACCCTCTAGGGAAACATATTTGACTTCCTTTAAATAGGAGATTACTTTGCAAAGTATATTCATTATATTTACTATGAAAGTGGTTCTTATATTCTTGACATACCTTATAGATGTCTACAAAGTCTTCATCATCACCATATAGATCTTTGAAGTTGTCTATTCCCATTCTCTACAATTGAATCTCATGGACAGTAAGGGATATTCTACTCAAGGCATCTGCAACCTTGTTCTGCAATCCCTTCTTGTGTTTGATATTGAATGTATATGCTTGCAAGTATTCAACCCACTTCATGTTCTTATGTCTGAGTTTCTCTTGGGATTTCAAGAAGATCAAAGCTTGGTTGTCAGAAAAGACTATGAACTCTTTTGGAAGCAAGTAGTGCCTCCACTTTCTTAGTGCCTGAACTAGATCATACATCTCTAGGTCATAAGAAGAATACTTCTTCTTACCTTCACTCAACTTCTTCAAATGGAAATCCACTGGTCTCCCCTCCCAGCTTAAGATAGCTCCAATTGCCACATTGTTGGCATCACACTCCATTGTAAATAAATTTTCAAAACTCAACAAAACCAAAATAGGTTGTGTAGCAATATTTTTCTTTAATAATTCAAAACCATGGTCAGCTTGTTCATTACATGCAAACTTAGTCTTCATGCCTCCTTTAATAGTGTCCAACATGGGAGCACAAATTGCACTAAATTGTTTGATAAACTTTCTATAATATTGGGCTAGACCATGAAAAATCCTTACCTCTATTTCTTTCCTTGGAGTAGGCCAATTGAGAATGGCTTCCACTTTGCTTGGATCCATCTTTATGTTACCCTGAGATAGCACAAAACCAAGGTACACTAACTATTTCTTGATGAACTCACACTTTTCTTAGTTAATCATCAACTTCTCCTCCTGTAGCTTCTTAAAAACCAGTTCAAGGTGTTTGAGGTGCTCTTCCCTTGTCTTACTATAGATGAGTATATCATCTAAGTAAACTACTACAAACTTTCCATTGTAATCTTTAAGTACCTCATTCATCAACCTCATGAATGTTGATGGGGCATTTGACAACCCAAATGGCATGATGAGCCACTTATACAGTCCTTTTGTAGTCTTAAAGGTTTTTTTCTACTCATCCCCTTCATTCACCCTAATTTGATGATAGCCACTCTTTAGGTCTATCTTTGTAAAGTACCTTGCTCCTCCTAGATAGTCCATTAGGTCTTCTATCCTAGGGATAGGGAACCTATACCTAATGGTGATCCTATTGATTTCTCTCAAGTTTGTACATAACTTCCAAGTTCCTCCCTTTTTAGGTGCTACGAAAATGGGCATGGCACAAGGGCTAATGCTCTTTCTTATAAGGCCTTGTTCTAGGAGCTCTTGGATTTGTCTAGCAATTTCCTCATTTTTTTGAGGAGTCATTTTATAGCTTGGCTTATTGGGTAGGGTAATTCCTAGTATTAGGTATATCTAATGGCTTATAGACCTCTTAGGGGGTAGGGTTTATGGTTTTCCATCACTCACTATTCCTTCATACTTCTCTAACATCTCTTGGACTTCTTTCGGTAGCCCTGTCCTCTTCTCTATTTTGTCTGCAACTTCCTTTAGCTTTAACACCAGTGCAAATACAACTCCTTCTCCTTCTTCTAAAGTCTTTGAGAACTCTTTTTCACTCACCATGAGAACATTGGGAATAGTTGTCTTCAATTATGCATCCTCCAATAGTGAGTGGATTTTATATGTCACGTTGTACTTCTTGAAAGAGTATGAATTTTTTCCTCCATCATTCATGGCCTTCCTATCAAATTTCCATGGTCTACCTACGATAAAATGACATGCGTCCATAGGTAAGACATCACATAAACTTTATCCTTATATCTCCCAATTGAGAATTCAACCCAAGCTTCCTCATTAACTATGACATGTTCTCCTTTGTTTAGCCAAGTGACCTTATAGGGACTGGTGTTCGGTATCCTTGTCATTTTCAACTTATTGACTGCCTCCTCTGACACTATGTTGTCAGTTGACCCTGACTCTACACACTTTTCCCATCATCTTACACTTTACTCTGAACAATGATCTCCTTTGACTGAGTTCTTCTTTCACTGGCTCTTTGATCAGAGTTCTCCTCATCATGAGATTCTCTCCCTCCTCTAATTATAATGGTACTTTAGGGTTCTCATTTCCACTTGTCTCCTCATGAGCATAATTCACTCTTTTTTCACCTCCTTGAGAGGTACTTCCCTTCTCTGGACACCTATATGTCAGATGTCCTAACTAATTACAGTGATAACACTTCATATTGGCAAAATAGTTTCCTCTTCCTTGACTACTACCTTTTCCTCTACTTGAACTTCCTCTATTGAAGTTTCCTTCATGATGTTTAGTGAGCTTAGTCTCTTCTTGACCTTTAGATTCAGATTTTCTTCCACTATAACCACCTCTTTGTCCTCTAGTGTCTCTTCCTCTACCCCTTCCTCTTGAGGTGTTGGAATCTTGTTTCTTCTTCAACTTTTATTCCACCTTGATAGCAACTTGGTGTCATTTATGAACTGTGTCTGGAGTCAAAAGACTCATCTCATCTTGAATGGTCCATTTAAGTCTATTAAGGTACCTTGCTACCTTCACCTTCTCATCCTCTTCTACTCTTGACCTCATACAAATTCTCTGAAATTCTCCAGTGTATGATTTGACATCTAGGACATTTTGTCTTAGACCTTGTCTTCTTTTTTGCAACTCAATTTTGTAATCCTCGAGGATGTAATAATCTTTGACTCTTGCTACCATAGCCTTCCATGAAGCAATGGACCTTTTTCCTTCCTTCTCTCTCTCATCTTGGATTAATTTCCACCAAGTGAGTGCAGACCCTCTCAGTGTATCTTTTGCAACCTTCACCTTTTGAGCCTCAATGATACCATCACACTCAAAATGGTTTTCTAGTCCCTCTATCCATTCAAGGACTACCTTTGGTTCCATTTATCCACTAAAAATGGGAATTCCTTCCGATGCTTTGCCACTCATAGCCTTTAGGGCTTTCAGGAATTGTTCTTGGTCAAGGACAGGGTCAGATTTAGGGACTTCATCTTCAATGGCCATCTCTTTTCCTTTCCCTTCCATTATGTCCTTCACTTCATCTTCTTTCACATCAACTTCATCCATTTTTTGCTCCAATTGAGCCAACCAATCTCAGAGTAATCTATAATCCTCCTCTTGTTCATCTACCTTCTTATCCAACTCAGCATTTTTCACCATTGTTGACTCTCCAACTAATTCTTCTGGTTGAAGCATTAACCACAAGCCTGATCAAAAGAAGCTATGATACCACTCTGATAGAAGTAACCCTAAGGTGTGCTCACACATTACTTTAAGACAGGACCTAGCTTGTCCTAGTCCACTTAGGATCCCAATTTCTCTTTTAGGACCACACAAGCCTCAAGACACTAAGCTCAAGACTACTGTCAACTCTTCTCTAAGAGTTACACATATTGTTTTTCACCTTGAAGGACATACACCATTAATTTTTTCTCAGAATGCTTCTCATTGGCTTTGAAGAACTTCAATCCCAAATCCTTCAAACCAACTCCACACTTGTTACAAGGGATTTTTAAACTCTTAGTATGTTCATTCAGTATCCATACAATCCAAAATTCATAGGTCTTCACTCCCAACTTAGTCGAGTTCCAAAATTGTACCTGAATTATCCTATTAGGCCTAAAGCACCAATTAGCCCTATCCAGAGGGTTTTTTGATATTTACTCTTAAAACTTCCACACAACCCCTAAAACCAATCTAGGATCCAAATACTCTTTTTGGAAACCTAAAATATTTTTAATGTCTAAGGTCCCCAAGTCCTCCATACACCTTTGTCCTGAAATGTAGGGCTATTAGGCCTATTTGGGCTCCTCACAAGCACTTCTCTTATTTCTATTGAAAAATTAATCCAAATGGATTGGGTGGGTTCTGAACTCAATGCTAGGGATCTATGAGACCCTAAAGACACTGAGACCACACTTGGTTTAGGACTCCCATGCACACCCTTGTCTCTGCATTCTTGTTTTCTCCTGTCATACACCTAACGAGACTATCCTAGCTCGCCTAGGGCATGGATTTAAAATTTAAAATCAGCTCTCCTGACCTCCTACCTACATATGTACATTTTACAGAGGCTCCCCTAACACATTCATTCAACCTTTTTCATTTCCCACAGTTGAATTTCATGGGGGAGCCATAAAACCAAAAACTACCTAAACCAAACCAACAGACTACCTAATTCTTAAACAATTTCTTATACCTATCAAATCAACTCTACACTATTAGCACTCTGAATGAAAAATTCTTAGATAATTCTATACTACATGAATCCACACTTATATCAGTTAATTTAATCCATTAAAATACAAAGAACTTGCAAATACATCGACTGTACTCTGTTTCCAAAAACACTTGCTCTATTGCTTCACAAAAATTGCATAAATTCACTCTACCTCGAAAAACAAGCCATAGAGTGTCTAAAGATGCTTCCTCCACCATTTCAGGCCACTAAAATTCATTTCTGACTCCTAGAATGGTCGAAATCCAATGTTGTTGAGTTGCATGCAACATTTGCAAAAAGTTGCAAATGTTGTCATGACAACTTTTGGCATCTTTTAAATTTATGTTGCAACCTATATTCTAGGGCCTCTAACCCATTTAGTTCAATGAAATAACATTATTGATTCCTCCTTAAGAATCTTACTACCCACACATGGTTCTTGGACACATTTAGACATCATTTCCCCACATTAGCCAAAACTAAGGATAAAGCAACTAAAAGCAACTAACCAAAAACTAGGGTGAACTTTGTACTAACACTAATCAACCTAGTCACACATAACAACTAGACCATCTAAGGCCTTAATAAAACACACACTGACTTGGATAAGGTCAGTTACAAGCCAAAACATACTAGGGCTTAGAGGATAGCCTAGGTGCTCCTGCACCATTTATCCTTGAAGATATCATATGTCTTTCCAAGCTTATTGAATTCTTCCTCAATCACTTCACTTCTTCCTTTAAAACTATCTATAGCAGAAGACCATTAAAAATAATACATGTATATATCAATAATCTCCTTCTCACATCCCTTCATCTCACTCATAACTTTATAAAGTCTTTATTTTGCATTATCACATTTCTCCATTATAGATTTCTCCACTACATAATAATCTACACAAAATTGCAGCAACTCAATCTCAACATTAATCACTAATTCAGTTGGTAGCATACCAAACACACTGGATACCATGAGCCTTTTACTGATCAAGTGATTATTCATCAATTATGTCACCAATTTCTTATCTACTGATCAACAATCAGTCCACAAACAATAAATTCTTTTATACTCATCATTCTCCAACAAAGTTCTCACCATATTAGAATCCACACACTCATATTTTGTTGGATAAAGAACATTTTTCTCTACATCCTCTACCTTTTATGTAACTTCCATCTCTTCTACTATATTGTCTCTTCAACTTCTTCTTCATCATCTTCTAAAATGGTAACTATTTATTTTCCTTTATTACTTATCTTTCTATTCTTTAGTTCAGGAGATGAACCCCCAACAACTTCTTTCACACTCTTCTGGCTGAAGGAGGATCCCTCCTCACCATGAATTTCTAGTATAGTTCTAGAAATAGCCAATATAGAACACAAACCTTCATGTAAAGACAAGAAATATACCTTACACACATTTTCCCTATACTGCAACATATCCAAATAGCTGAAAATCTTATTACCAACAGGAATACCAATCCTCCATTCAACATTTTTATTGCCAAGTAATGACCTCATAAAGTTAAAGACCAAACACATAACCAGTGACCAAAATTTGAAATCATAACCATATTTGACTATCATCTTTATATTCTCAAAAAAATTGTCTAACAATATTTTACACAGATCCATTTGCACATTTTTCATTTACAATCTTACAAGAAATGTACATAGCTAATGCAGAAGCCAAACCATCACCATTATGAGACTAAATCTTATAGGAAATACCATAGGTGACATGCCCTACTATCATATCCTTGAGTATTGATTAGAACTTCATGTTGATCTTAAACAATCTCAATAAGAACTTCCACCTCTTGATAGTTGATTGACTTCTTCCCCGACAACTCATCGACGTTGCACAATCTAGTAATTGCTTCAATTACCTCCTTCAATACCACATATGGTTTGTCCAACACTAGGGTTTCACCATGAAACTGACTCAAAATGAACAAGAGAAATTCTCTATCCTTGGAACATGGAAACTCTCCCCAAATGTCGAGTCCAAGATTTTTAATTCTTTTCATATCCTCCACAAGTAACCCAAATTCCAATTGCTTAATACAATTTTGAAAAAATTCATTCATCTCAACCTTCTTCATCATCTTTGTTGCATATGCACTAACACTTTGAATAGCCAATTTAGGTGCCATAATCTCTTCACAAATATTCTTTCTCAAGCTCTCTGCAAATTTACAATTTTTCTCTTTGTACTACAATACCAAATGATTCAAAAAGTCTCCTTTTATAGCGACAAAACAACATGATTACTTGCTTTCCAAAAAAATTTGAATATCATTGATGTAGACCATCTATACTACACACCAAAACATCTTATCATCATTAATACTCTCATCCTTCCTATCAAAAATAAGCTACTTGCAACCGGTATTTCTTTGGAGCAAGGGAGGTGTTATGATTTAGCATGTTAAAACTCCCCATGAGCCAAAGCATTCGGCTCAGTTGTTGAAAGAGATAGTATCAAGATTTGGTACCACTGGACTCTACACACAAGCAAAAACTTTAGTGGTGATTATTCACCAATTGGCGAATCTCGCATGTCGGCAAGCGGGTAATTGGTGATTTTTTTTCGTATATTAGGTTGACCCTATCGCCCAACAATCATTAATATTGGGACCAATGCCCGAGCCCTTCACCCATCGCTTTATTTAATTTTCTACTTTTCTTACACATCATCGCCAATGGAATCTAATTTTTGGTCCCTGTAAATTTTAAAAATTCGCCTATAATTTATACACTACCCAAATGGACGGCCTATATTTGCCAATATTTTTATACATTTATATTTATAGGCTTCCCCAAATTCGCCTGGCATTTTGCGGACGTGTGTCTCAACCCGACCCAAATTTTCCAACTTTATTAATCATGCCTTCGTATTGGACAACCCATAATCGCCTCGCAAATAACAAAAGATGTGTTAAAATTATGCAGGCTTCACCAAATTTGTATACCTTGACCTAATACCTCCCACCGAATTTCCCAAATAAGGATAGTATTAAAACATTTGATCGATAGAAAAGTTTCAGACTGTTGAGTGTAACTGCATACTACATTGGCGAGTAGTGACTGCAATTTAATTTGAGGCAAAGGTAAGTAATACTTATTCTGTGACTCTGTAATTTTGAGTTCATTATTATTTAGTGGTAACCAATTAGCGAACACTGGTGACCAGGGAGACCTCAGACATGATTTTAGGGCCAATTAATCTAGAATCATATTTATATATATTATAGTCTATTGTCACTTGTTCAACAATTTAACATTTTTTTTGTAGTGGAATTCGTTGGAGAATGGGGATGTCGAAGAAAAATAAGGGTAACAAGAATAAGGGTAAGGCTCCTCCAAGTGTGGAAAGCCAAGAGAGGCCAGCAAAATGTAGAACCTTATCATCGTACTTTGGTCATGGTGTTGGAAATTTTTCTGTCCAAAATCGGGAAGTTGCTTCATCACAAGTAGATTTTGAAGATTCACAACTTGAAACTACACGACATATTGAAGAAGTAGGTGAACCTGATATCTCATATCACAATGAACTTGAAGAGGATTTTTAGTTAAATACCCAGAGTAGCCATAATGATATAATCGACTTGGATGAGACTGAGAATTGTGTGCATAAATATTGTCACACTTCTATGAATCATTCCATCCAAGGTTGCTCAAGAATGAGGCCTCAAATATCGATTCATAGCTCTCTAGTCATGGAGTGCAAAGATTTGAAATAAAGGCCCTCAGATTGACCTAGTTAGTGCCTATGCAAGTACACCATGAAATGAGAGATTCAAATGCATGAAAATTAGATCTACTCTATATGATAACAATACATGAAAGAAAATTAATCTAAATGATAACAATGCATGGCTAAATCTATGAAAGGAAATACAAATGCAAGATCAATCTATGAAAATAAACATGATTCTAATCTATATGAGGAGCCATGAATGCAAGAAAGAATGAGACAAGAAGAGAGAAGTTGCAATATCCAAGCTCAAATGTGCTCAAATGTGCTCAAATACTCCTCCAAAATTGCTCTCCAAACCTGCAGCATAACAATACTTAAAAATTCTATATTATGAAAATGAGAGGGAGAGGTCTCCTTTTAAAGGAAAGTGAACAATTGAGATTAAGAGGCAAAAATCAAAGGCTATGACTAAGAGGCAAAAATCCCACCACTTAGGAGGATGTGATGAAAAAGGGATTTTATTTAATTTTTATTTAATTCATTACCTTTTTCATCAATTAAAGTGCTTTAAGTGGGGATTTTTATTTATTTAATTAAAAGAGGGGTTTTCTTTCAATTAAATAAATTAGAAGACTTTTATTTAATTAAATGGGAGAAATTTAATTTAATTAAATAAGAGGAATTTAATTAAAAGGGAAATTAAATCTTTTAATTAAATAAGAAGAATTTTATTTAATTAAAAGAGAGATTAAATCTTTTAATTAAATAAAGATGATCAAACCTTAGGAAATATTGAAATAATTGAATAATTGAATTGATTACAATTTGATCAAAGAAATTGATTTGAATTGAAAATGTTCCAAAGCATTGATTCGGGAAATTTGATAAATTGATAAAATGATAAAATGATAAAATGATAAAATGGGGCCCAAAGTCTAGGCGACCATTTTAGGGTGCATACATTTGCCCCTCTTTGACAAATGTGTGGTCGACACAGGAACACATGTAGTCAAAGAATGCAGTTG
>MU224242.1:1057227-1077775 GCA_018584345.1 Thuja plicata
CCAAACCAAAGGAGAATTGAAGAAGAAGGAAGCATAGATCATCTATAAATAGCCCTTAATTCTTTCTCTAACCTAATTAATTCATTTGTCCTTCAAAATTCTGTAAATCTTTCATATTAAAAGCACAGTTGTTCATATTAAAGGCACGATGTGTGAAATTAGAAATAGTCAAATTTAGTGTCAGTGATAAAACATTTCTTTTATTAACGACAACGGTGATACATTATCAACCGTCCACCTAAACAGATGTAAGACTTGATACCTATAAATAATGATGTCATTACGTGATGTTGCATTAATTAGATAATAGTTATGGTGCAGATTAATTAAACTGCATCCATTCATCTAGGATCATCAAACGGTCTCAAATAAGACATTTAACATTATAAAATGATGGATGTTACTATTGGGTTGTGTGTCGATGTAATTTTTTGTGCTTATGGATACCAACATGTGTTTAATCTGCAAACAAGTTATATTAGTTGGTGTTGGCCCGCATGACGCATTGACAAGTCCCATCTTTTGAAAATCGCCAATAAAATATTTATTTTTCCCATACTTAATGATAGATTAGCCAAAAATATATATATTTTTTCAAAAGGCATATAAAAATTTCCAACACAAATATTTTTTTTTCCCTTCAACAAAAAATCATTCGCCTCGTATATTATAATGTATTTACTTCAAAAGAAAAAAATTTGCCTCACACAATATATATTTTCCCCACATTAATGTATTATTCACCAGGATTTTATGGAATTTTCATTGGGCACAGAAAAAATCGCCTTCGCCTTTATATTATTTTCCTAATTTGGAAAAAAAAATCACAATCATCAAGAAAAAATTTCCCCTAAATTAATGTGTGATTCGCCGGGATTTTACACTTTTCCTAGGAGGGGGTTTCTTAAAGTTATCCCTGCTCCACACTAGCAACGTCTTTCTTCTTCCATGTCATATTGGTCTTCTAAGATTCACTTAACCAAAACATTATTACCATTCCCATTAATCATCGGAGCACCACCACATTTGCATGTGTTATCATATGACCATTCTGACCACACTTGAAACAATTAACATTCCTTCTACCAAATCTCACTGACTGAATCTTAGATCTTTATTGGCTAACCTTATGTCCATAGTTGTGACATACATAGGAATTCCCATGAAAGATATTATTCACTACACTCTTCTTATCTTGATTTGAAACTTGACTCTTGCACTGACTTTCCTTGTGACCAATATTGTGACAATTAGAGCATTGAATTTCTTGATCCTTTCTCATCTTACAATCAACTCCCTTAATACCAAAATTCTTGCAAATATAACAACAACCATTAAAAGATAAGTACCTTTGAGCATTTGGTTGTCTTACCAGAGGCCATTTTTTGGATGTATTCTGATTCTTTACCTTGCTTGTTACTTCAACCTGTGCATCATCTTCAATTACCTCCTCTTTTCCTTTGTCCTTCTGATTTGAGCATTCATCGGTAAACCCTAATCCTTGGTTGTCTTTGTGAGATTTTACATTCCTAATAAATAATCTAAAATAGTACTACTTTCACACACTTTTGCTTCTACTCTTAGCTTCTTCAACTCCATTTCTAGCTTCTCATTTTGTTCTGAGCTCTTCTTGATAATCGCCATGATTTTTTCTTTAGATTCTTTTTATCTTCTATTACAACTTCCAGTTCAACTCTGGTTATCCAAGAACTTTTCATCTTATGCCTTAATCCATCCTTGATAAATTTCTCAGAATGTATCTTTCCATTCAACTTCATTTCCAGGTTTGTTACCCTTTCCTTTGATTCCTTTATTTCCCTTTCTAGATCTTTAACTTTGTCTTTTGATTTCTTAAATTCTCGACTAACTTCCTTATGTCTTTCTTTGAGTTTCGTGATTTGATCTCTCTAATTTATGATACAGGCATTCGCTTCCTTCAGATTCTCTTTTAGCTCTACATTCTTTGATTCAGTACTCTAAAAGTTGCTCATCGCGAGCTTCCAATCCTCATCAGAAAAGTATCCATCTTCCATTTGTTCAAACAGGTGGTTTTCCCTACCAAATGATGGTTTTCTGAGACGGGGGGTGACTCAAAAAATATTGAAACTTAAAACTTTAAAACTAAACCTCTGATTCAACTTGGTAACTCAAATAATAGCAACAACCAAAACTTTTAAACACTTCACAAACTTGATAAACAACATATAACATAAGCAGCTAACATCCACAGTTATCAATCATCACATGTAACAACATATTTAATGAGGAAACCCAATTTAGGAAAAACCTTCGTGGGAATTGTCACCCACAAAAAGAAATACTCTTCTGAAATATGCTCGGTTAAGAGCTAATCTGGTTAAAAATTACAATGCACATTTGTTAGATGTGACCCTTTTAGGGGATTTACCTTAGATCTGTTAAGATCTTCACCATGTTAAGAGTGGTCCAGTTAGAGGGCTTAAACATTCATCCTAGAATGTTACCTTTCACAAGGATTTACAAAATGACTTGTTAGGTCCACTCGGTTAAGAGATTTTCTGTTACAAAGCTTAGTAAGAAACAATGTACCTAATTGACCTATGATTCTGCAACTACCTTTTACTTGATCAGATCCCTTGTGCACTCTCTGAAACTACTGGCATCAACAACTCATTAGTTTCTTCTCTGGACTGGATCTCCACCTCTTTCTCTACTCTGCTCAGTAGCTCTTCAACTCGTCAGCATCTCTATATAAACATACAGACTCAACAATATATTGGCCTTTGTTTTTCCTCTTAATCTCATTGAGTAGGTTTTCCTTCAATTGCACTCAATCTTCAGATCATCTCTTATGAATTGATTCAATGTATCTGAAACTCGGTAAATGGTTAACCTTTTCCTTGTGACTTGCACTTTTCTTGGAACTCACAGCTTTACTTTTTTCTGCTTAATCTTCATCTCAGATCTTGATTTTTCATGACCGTAGATCTTGTAACAAACTTCATCTTTATCCTTAGCATCTTATAGATATTTGTGCCTTCGCATTAAATTCATTCTACTCCTTGAATTCAATCTCTCTTCAAACTTTGTTCTCTGCTCGGTGACTATCTTCACTCAATGTCTGACTTCGCTCGGTTACCAACCTTTCTTGGTAATTGACCTTTGCTTGGTTGTCAACTTCGCTCGGTGACTGAATTTTATTTTCTCGACCGACTAACACTTCACATTACTCACAGACTTCTCACTACTCGGTAACTAGGCTTTCTCCCTTTAACGACTTGACCTCTCTTCTTTATCGACTTAGCAACATCAAGTGTTAAGTGAAAACAATTATACCAATAGTACCTCATCATTTTCTGATCTTTATTATCTGCCCAATTAAGTTCCTCTTGAATGATTATGAAACTTAATATAAACCATAAATCAATTTCTTGACATCAATGACAAAATAACAATTGATCTAACCATTCTACTTGTTTTTATTCTACTGAACTCGGTCTTTATCATCATTACCATCATTTGGTTAACAATCTCCCTCTTTGAAATTGATGGAAACACTATCAATTTATGATGGTATACTTTGATCTCTTTGTACTATATTTTCTCCCTCTTATCTTGTTCTTCATCTTTACCTTCAATCACATTCTCCCTCTTACATGTAGTCTCCTTCACTTGTGTATTCATCACTTACTTCTTTCTTCCTCTTATCGTCGATCACTTCTCTCTCTTTGACAACAATGCCAAAGATTCATACTCCCAAAATCTTATTTAGGCAGTGAATCATACCTTGCATGCATTGATTTCTCTTTGCATACAAAAACCCTTTCATAACTTCAGGCATCACCTAAAGTGTGATCACTAGCATCAACTCAAAATTCATATATTCTAATGTGTCCTAAAATTTATGCAATATACCTCTTGCATTAATGAATGTTGGATATGGGTAGGATCCCTAATTTACCTCTAAGATACTCAAAAGCATCCTTCGGTAGTGGCTTGGTGAATATGTCAGCTAGTTGTTCTTTTGAATTCACATATTCCAATATTACATGCTTTTCTTGTACTTTCTCTCTCAAGTAATGATACTTGATAGATATGTGCTTGGTCTTTGAGTGCATTACAAGATCCTTTGATATGTTTATAGAACTTGTGTTGTCACAATAGATAGTGACTAGATCGGTGATCTCCTCTTGCATACCTTCTAGTAGTTGTTTGATCCATACTATATTTTCACAATTCATAGCTGCAACAACATACTCAGCCTCAGTAGTAGACTGTGATATACAACTTTCTTTCTTGCTTAGCCATGTAACTAGTCTTTCTCCTAGAAAGAAACCTCCTCCGCTTGTACTCTTTATGTCATCAATGTTTCCAGCCCAATCAGCATCAATGTAGAATTTCAATTCAATGTCTCCTCCTTTCTTGTATAGTAAGCCGAAATCCTTAGTTCCTTTCAGATGTCTAAAAATTCTCTTAACTACAGACATATGTGTTTCCTTCGGATCGGGAGAAATCCTTGCAACAATCCCTACTGCATGAGCAATATTAGTTATGTTGTGCACTACATATTGCAACTTACCAATCATGGATCAGTAGAGTGCCTCATTAACTTCTTTTGACTCCTCCTCTTTAGATAACTTATAGCCAATGACCATCAGTGTTCCAACCGGTCTTGAGTCATCCATACCAAATGTCTTTAGGATCTCCTTGATATACTTTGATTGTGTAATATAGATACCATCCTTTACTTGTTGAATTTTAAGTACAAGAAAGAATTTAATCTCTCCAATCATAGACATTTTAAACTCCTTTCTCATCTCTTCAGGAAAAGATCTGCATAATGTGTCATTGCCTCCAAAGATAATGTCATCAACAAATATCTCAGGAATTAAAAATTTGTTAGTATTATCACATTTCATATATACATTATTGTTGTCACAAGTTCTTTGAAATCCTAATTTGATTATATATGAATGCAATCTTTCATACCATGCCCGAGGTGCTTGATTCAATCCATACAGTGCTTTGTGTAATTTTCATACCATGTCTCGGTTAGTATTCTCAAAAAATCCTTCATCTTGTTCAATGTATACTTCCTCTTCAAGAATACCATTGAGAAATCCAGACTTAACATCCATTTGATAAACTTTCAATCCCTTATAAGCCACATATGCTAGTAGAATTCTAACTCCTTCTAATCTAGCAACATGTGCAAAAGTTTCATCATAGTCTATTCCTTCTTCTTATGCATACCCCTTGCAAACTAATCTTGCTTTATTTTTTATTACATTACCATGTTCATTCAACTTAATTCTGAAAATCCACTTAGTACCAATTACATTCTTATCTTTTGGTATCAGTACCAAAGTCCATGTATTGTTCTTTTGAATTTGATCTATCTCTTCCTTCATTGCTTTCATCCAATCTTCACTTTCTAATGCATATTTTACTTTTCTCGATTCAAATTCAGATATTAAGCATGCATTTTCTCTTACCTTGCTTCTTGTCAAAACTCCAGCAGTCTTGTCTGCAATGATTTTACTCGGTGAGTGGTGTCTCTTCACATACTTTTCCAACATAGACTCGGTAGCCAGTGGTATCTCTTCATTTCCATCATTTAGTGGAAGCTCTCTCTTCTCATCTTCTTCCTCATTTTGTGCTTTCGGTAAGGTGTCAGGAATCTTAGTTTGAACATAAATAAATCTTTGATAATCCTTTGTTTCCTTCTTGTTGTCTTCATCATTCTTCTCTGCAAATTCATCAATCCTCACATTTGCACTTTCTACAATTTTGTTAGTATTCTTATTCAAACATTTGTAGGATTTTCTCTTAGTAGAATATCCCAATAATATTCCTTCATCTCCTTTAGAGTCAAATTTTCCATCTCTTGCATCTTTAATAATATAACACCTACTTACAAATACTTTGAAGTAACTTACATTTGGTTTGCGTTCATACCATATCTCATAAGGTGTCTTGTTAGTTCCCTTCTTCAATTATACTCGGTTAAGTGTATAAGCAGAAGTGTTGACTGCTTCTCTCTAGAAGGTTTGAGAAATGCCATTCTCAATCATCAATGTTCTAGCACAATCCTTAATGGATATGTTTCTTATTTCATCTATATTGTTCTGTTGTGGTGTCCTCGGTGCAGACATATGTCTCTTTATATCATTTTCATTATAGAAGAGTGTAAATTCATCAGAAGTAAACCCTCCACCTCTGTCAAATCTCAGACATTTCAGTCGTCTCCCTATCTCTTTTTCAACTCTATCCTTGTACCACTTAAACATTTGGAACGCATCAGATTTTTCTTTTAGAAACATAACCGCCATCATTCTAGAATAATCATCAACAAACAATATGAAGAATCTATCACCATATTAGCTTTGTGTTCTCATGGGACCACATAGGTCAGTGTGTACTAACTCTAAAATACCTTTTGTAGTATAAGATGTTCGTGTAAAGATCAATTTAGTCAACTTACCTACTTGACATCCCTTACACATTAAATTCTCAAGTTTATCTAGACTCGGTAGACCTCTTACTATGTTTTTCTTACTCACTTTAATTAAGTTGTCAAAGTTAACATGTCATAGCCTTTTGTGCCATAGCCATACATATTCAATCTTAGCAAACAGACAACTCTTTATGGATGTATCAAGGTAGAATAAGTTACCTTCAGATTGTTCTCTAGTGGCAATCAGACTTCCCTTATGATCAAATACTTTAACCTTCTTGTTTTGAAATTCCAATCGGTGACCTGTATTATTCAACCGTGTCACACAAAAAATTGTACTTCAGACCTTCAACCCAATAAAGATCATCACATTTAGTAGTGTTTAGTAGAATTATAGAACCTTTTCCCTTCACAGGATATGGGGCATCATTTCCAAATCTAACATTACCACCACTATGCTCTTTTAAAGTAATAAACTTATCAGTATCACCAGTCATATAGTGTGAACAACTGTTGTCTATAATCCATGTATCATTTTTACTTACTTGTGAGATTAGGGCTTTTTATTCAACATACCTTTCTTCATCAAACTCATCTTTAATAGTAACATAGACAAATTCTTCTTCTTCATCATTGGTGTCATCATTAGATGATCCTTCTTCAACAATGTAGCATGATTTCTTTCATTTGTTCTTAAAGTCTCTAAATCTTTTGAATCTGTTATCTCTCTTGTTGTTATTTTTGTTATCTTTCTTCTCAATATTGTCAGGATGGTTAGAAGCTATGTGACCAATCTTATTGCATGTAAAACACTTCAAAGGTAGCTTACCTTTGTACTTTCCTTTACCTCTCAGTGGCCTCCTAGCCAATAAAGCTTCAAACTCAACTTCATTCTTTTCATCTCCAGCATATAGCTCTTCAAGCTCACTCTTACAACTATGAAATCTTTCACTAGCACTACTTGCATATCCATCACTTGATCTAGAATCTATAGACTTTCCAATAATCAAAGATGATTTGAATGCAGATTCAATCTTAGAAGTAGCAGGCAAACTATTATCAAATTCATTCAGCTGAAAAGAAGTTAGCTTACCGATTGTAGCATCCAAAGTAAAAATTATATGTGGAATGGATCTCGGTTCTTGAATAGCAGACACTAGGATGGCATAGATAGATAGTAGTTTTCTAAGCATCTTTCTTGTAACATATTCTTCTTCAATGGTTCCAAATGCACCTCTAATAGCAATAGCAATCTCATTTAGTCTTGTGTTGTATACTGCAATGTTTTATCCTTCTTTCATTCTCATTGATTCAAAATTTCCTCTTAAGATTTTAGCCTTAGCCTTCTAAACATGTTGATCTCTGCCATAAAAAAGTGCATGCTTATCCCACATTTGCTTAGTTGTATCAAAATTTTGTATATCATTGAACTCTAGGTCAGTGAGAGTAGAAGATATCTCAATCATCACTTGTGTATGTTATTGTGTTTCTCTTATCTGCTCAAGTGTCAAAGGACCAAAAAATGGAGGTGAGTACTTAGTGTCAAGATGATTCAGTGCATAATCTCCAATACCATATATGTGAAGCCTCATTCTGTTCTGCCATGTGGAGAAGTTATTCCTATTCAACTTTAGTGCTTCCCTCTTAAACATCTTCAGATCTTTAACTCAAGTACCTTCAAACTTATCTTCTCGGAGCACTATCTATGATACCAATTCTTGGTTTTCCCTACCAAATGATGGTTTACTGAGAGGGGGGTGAATCATAAAATACTGAAACTTAAAACTTTAAAAGTAAACCTTTGATTCAACTCGGTAACTCAAATAACAGCAGCAACTAAAACTTGTAAACACTGCACAAACTTGATAAGAAACATATAACATAAGCAACTAACATCCATAGTTATCAAGCATCACATGTAACACCATATTTAACAAGGAAACCCAATTTGGGAAAAAAACCTCTACGGTGATTGTCACCAAAAAAATAAATACTTTTTTGAAGTATGCTCAGTTAAGAGCCAATCCGATTAAATATTACAATGCACATTTGTTAGATGTGACCCTGGTAGGGGATTTACCTTAGATATGTTAAAATCTTCACCCTTTTAGGAGTGGCTTGGTTAGAGGGCTTAAAAATTCATCCTAGAATGTTACCTTTCACGAGGATTTACAAAAAGACTTGTTAGGTCTACTTGGTTAAGAGATTTTATGTTACAAAGATTAGTAAGCAGTAGTGTACCTAATTGATCTGTGATTCTACGACTACCTTTTCTTGATCATATCCCTTGTGAACTCTCTGAAACTATTGGCATCAATAGCTCATCAGTCTCTTCTCTAGATTGGATCTCTGCCTCTTTCTCTACTATGCTTGGTAGCACTTCAACTCGCCCGCATCTATGTATAAACATACAGACTCAACAATATATAGGCCTTTGTTTTGCCTCTTAATCTTATTGATTAGGTTTTCCTTCAATTGCGCTCAGTCGGTAGATCATCTCTTATGAACTGATTCAATATATCTGCAACTTGGTTAAATGGTTAACCTTTGCCTCATGACTTGCACTTTTCTTGGAACTCACAACTTTACTTTTTGTCGCTTAATCTTCATCTCGGATCTTCAACTTGATTTTTCATGACCGTATATCTTGTAACAAACTTCATCTTTATCCTTAGCATCTTATAGATCTTTGCGCCTTTGCATTAAATTCATTTTGCTCCTTGAATTCAATCTTATATGTTCAAAATTTTTTTCGTGCTTAGTGACTATATTCACTCAGTGTCTGACTTCGCTCGGTTACCAACCTTGCTCGGTAACTGACCTCTGCTCAGTTGTCAACTTCGCTCGGTCACTGACTTTGCTTTTCTCAACTTACTAACACTTCACTTTACCAACAAACTTCTCACTGCTCGGTAACTAGGATTGCTCCCTTTACCAACTTGGCATTTTTGCTTTACTGACTTAACAACATCAAGTGTTAAGTAAAAAAAAATTATACCAATAGTACCTCATCATTGTCTAATCTTTATTATCTGCCCAATTAAGTTCCTCTTGAATGATATGGCAACTTAATATAAACCAGAAATTAATTGCTTGACATTAATGACAAAATAACAACTGATCTAACCATTCTACTTTCTCGTATTCTACTAAAATTGGTCTTCATCATCATTATCATCAGTTGGTTAACACAAACATCTAAGATCTCCCTCAAGTGGTTAAGCTCTATCTACAAGGGACCAAGCTTTGATATCAATTGTTGAACAAGTTGAATAACTAAGAGGGGGGTGAATCAGTTATTCCCACACACTTATAAACCTTTTAATTTGTCAATAAAATTATAAACAACATCAATATCAACTTCTAATCTATTGGTTAACCACATCAAATATTCATAACAGATGTAAACATGAAAGTCCAAGAACACCAACATAAAGAACATCCAGATTTACATGGAAACCCAAACTGGGAAAAACCACAAAGAAGCTAATTATCATGAAATGAAACATCGATTAAGGTGACACTAGTTAAGATGATTTTTACAAAGGTTCACTGTCGTTTGTGCTCACTACAAGTTGGTTCACTGTAGGTTGGCTCATTGTCGATCGGGCTAACTACCAATACATATTTTACTAACAAAAGGTGAACTAATAGAATTGCATTTAACTATGCCTGAAATAGTTTAACAATTACGATATGTTACTGTTACCATTAGTATATCTAAATGTTGATCTTCTCTTTGTATATTATTGTATGATCCATTGTAACTCATTATTCAAGTCACTTCTTGATCTTAAACAATTTGCCTCACAAAATTCTGCTCACACACAATACCGCCATTGATTCACACTATGTATCCTTTTGTAGCTCACACTATCACACCACACCATTACATATCATCCATCCCTCAGATACAAAAAGGTTTGTCTTTATTTATATGGATATCTGACCATGCATATGTCTGCCACACCAAACATGTGTGATGACCCCAATTACAAAATCTATTACAGTTACATTTAATGCATTACCATAGGTCCTAAATCTAGGACACTCTTAAGGAAACATTACAACATGCTACACCAGGACCAAATATAGGTCACACTTAAGATGTTTACAATGCACGTTACATTTATTGATATTGTTGGAACGCCACAACCAAGACCATGTCTTGCTTAGCAAAACATATGAACCAGACGATAGGTGAAACAAGATAGAACATGTCCAGAACACAATACCAAAACCAACTGATGAACAACACTATTGTCTAGATATCAGAAACAATTGGAAGAACATTAAAAGTATAACAATCACCAGGTACTAACAGATAACTTCATGCATTACTGATCATCGAAAGCATACAAGTGTAGCGAAACATGTAGGTCATGAGTAGAACCAAGTGCACCCGCTATAGAACATCAAAGGTGTCCATATTGAACCTGTACTGTCATAACTAAGACTTTTGTTGCATAACTAATAGTCAATAAGTACATACTCAAAACTGCCAACAACCAATCGATACCACCAGGATGTTGGTATGAAGGTTTTGACATCAATTACAACCAATGCCAACAACAACTCAATAAGTCTAACAGACTAAACAAGTAATAGATGGGTAGAAAATTGATGTGAATAAAAAATAGTAATTATCTCTTGACTTGGTTAGAGCATATAATTGTTGGTATGTTGTTGAATGAAATAATATTAGTTTAGGAAAATAAAAAGTTCATCGAAATGTGAGTTGTCCCTAAGTTTTGTGCAAGCTTAAAAAATTATTCACAGTTATCCCACACTTTTAAGCCAGTTCTAAACCATGTGAAATCTAGTGATATTTAAAAATACCTTGGGGAGATTGCTAGAGCAATATGGTCAATTTCTTCTAAGTCGACTCACCTGAAAGACCAACTTTATGATTATGAAATGATCAATAGATGGTAGGAAAGCATGCAAGCGAACTATATGTGGTTTTAATGTGATTATTGATTGTGTTTAAAGATCCAAAACAAAATATTCATATTGAATACTCCTTGATTTCTTAGTATTATAAATGAAGATTAGATTATCGATTATTATTCAAAGGATGCCCTTAAATACAAAGACGTGCAAAAAATTGTCACACAAATATGTACCAAGTTATGTTCGGACTAGTTAAAAGGGCAAATGTTGACAATTTAAATTTTAAAAAATGGCTAACAGATCATATCTTGTATGCCACAACCAATGAAAAGGGATGCAAAATCTAGGAATAAAAAATACAATTATGAAAACTAGGGCCAAAAAATGGTGTACAAATACATACAAATTAATGTAAAAAGACTAGAGATAAGAACATATGTATGATAATGTGTTGAAAGAAGAGTAAACCAAGGCAATCAATGATTATAAAAGGCTAACATTAAAGTATGCCAAATATCTTTATATTATTTAACATAAAAATATGTCGAATATCTTTATTTTATTGTATCAATACATTCTCTCAAAATAAACTCAATTGACTCGAATATACAAATCTAATAATTACAAAAGATAACACCAAAATTAATATACCAAATGAGGAAAAAACCATTAAAAATGAATAAAGACTTCATAAGCATACCATCATCATCCCTATCTTTACAAAGAGAAGCATTAAAATTAAGGAGAAAAACGTTTCAAAACTAAGAGAAAGGGGATTATTGAGCCTAGTCTCAATCCTCATCTCCCTTCAAAAAATACAAAAAATAAAATAAAATAAAACCCAATATGAATAATAATAAAGATAAGAAAGGCAATAATTGGGTGGAAATTAATAGTGATCCAATTTGGTGGGGATGATAGCTTAATAAATTCGATGGTATATACCAAAAGGCATCCAGATAAAACACTTGAAAAGAATAAAAATTGGTATAGCAAGATCCCTTAACAGATATACACGTATTATAATGTGATTCCCCACACGTCGGAATATAGGCGTCAAGTTCCCCCTTTCACACTGTATAATGCTTGTCTTTTTCCTTCTTCACAATTTTATTATCATATTTTGGTGGCTTCGTGACGGCATCAACTCACTGAGTGCCACCTACACAATCGTCTTATCCAGTTTTCATTATTTCTAATGTTCGCTGTTAAACAAAGAAACCTCACTTTCCACACGCTGTTAGGTACAGCTAGACCGTGTGAAATGGAATGTGACCGGCTAGCCTAGGTCTTTAGCCCCACACTTTTCAAACGGATAAAATGGCGCTCGACTAACCTAACTATTTATCTAGAAGGTTTTATTTATTGTTTTTATACATTCCTTGAAATTGGGACACGGACACCTCTCAATTTCCTCTTCTATTTTTTATTTTATTTTTTAATTTTTAAATAGTCATAAGCTTACTTTGTGATGTTAAACAAATTATATCATTTTTAATGTAATGTATTTGTCAGCATGCCATTTTTTATATTTTTGAAGGAAAATAAATTTCATTTGACAATGTAATTGGATCAGTAAAATGTTAAATTTCAATGCATTAAGTCTTTTTGTCGTCTTTGTTTTAGTTGTGTTTAGGCAATATGTTTCTTGCCTATTGGTTGTGTCTATCTTTATGACAACATTTTGTACAAAGGGTTTCGAGTCCCTTCAAAACCCATTTTATCCTATAATAAAAAATAACATGGAGGAGGCTCTACCAAACCAAAAAGTCTTTGATACAATGAAGCATTACAACTTTAAAAAAATTCACTTATTACCTCTTTTTTATTACTTATAAGTTTAAAGCTATAAAACATATTTATTGTATTTAGATTTATATTAAAAAACTCTTCTTGGGATGAACATTTTAAAATGATATAATAATAGATTGCACAAAGAAAGGATGAGAACTATTAAAATAATGAGCCCAAGAAATAGTCTTCCCATACAACCTCCTCCTTGGAAAATTAAAAATAAAAACTTAAAAATCTCACTTTCTTCAAAGGGTGTTTTTTTAAAATGAAATTTAATTTTTTATTTGTTTGGGAGATGTTAGGTAGACTAGTTAATGGAAAGGGATTGTAACCATCAGGAAAAAAAAACACTTTGGACTGTTTCAACCCTTTGTTAGAGGGGGCAGGGGGTGGGTTTGACCTACAAAGGGTTTGGTAGAGGGCTCAAATTTCAATGACAGGGTTTTAGAAAAAAAACAAGAGAAAGAGAAGAAGCTCATGTGACCACGTGAGTAACACTTTGCGGCGCTCTCTAGTCATGTCGGGCAGGCAGAAGGCGCGGAGTCAAGAGCCGGGAAAGATTTTCCCGCTAGTCGAGGCGCCGGGGCAAACTTTATGACAACTGTCATGTCGATGACGTCATCCTGACGTCAGTCGTGAGCAGCGCAGTAAAACACACAGCTTATCCTCTTTTGTCCAGTAGAAATGACAGGTCAATATCAGGAGCTTAGGCTTAATCATTTCATTTAAAATAACGAGTCCCGTGAGTTTTAAAACCCGGGGTTTAGCGCAACACCCGCCGCGGGAATAAACGGCGTTAGTGTTAACCGGGGTTAGTGGAGGCCCCCACCACGTGGCGGCTTCGCGGACGTTGACTTGAAGAGGACGACGTGGAGGATTGTGAGCCGTGGATGGGAGGGCCCTTTCCCAGTTGGGCAATTTCGCGGGCAAAACGGCTGAAAACGAAAGAGTTAGGAAAAGGTGCCACGCGAATGGAACGCGAGGGTGGGAAGTTGTTAGCTGACGTGGCGGGTGTGCCTGGTAATTGCTGCGCTGACGTGGAGGGCTGGGGTTCGGTGACCCCTGAATCGGGGTTAGGAAGGTTGGTTCGAGGAGAATCAGAAGTAGTTTAAGGTAGATGGAGAGAGGGGTGATGAGAAAGTTCCTTGCGGAGTACGTAATTCTGAGGCTTCTGTCTTACTCCCCCTGCACTTTCTCTATAAATCTAGGCTTCTTGTCTGGATAGTTTTTAATAACAGCCCAAAGCCATAGAGCAGTATTATAGGAGATCTAACACCTAGGAGATTACCTATTTCTGTCTGTCTATCTGTGTTGTGCTCTGCCTGACAGGTCATGTCTGTTAGCTAGCTTCCTTCCTCTCAAAGAAATCTGCATCTTCAGGTGTTTCTCAGCATAACATCATTCATTAAATACCCACCCATTTGCCATAGCTTCTGTTCTGACAACTGGAACAGAGCATACAGAGACTGTTTGTTGTTAGTTTGGGTGTCTCTTAAGACCCATTCTGTCTGCTCAATTCTGTCATTATTGGTGCTAAAAAGAGTTTGCTCGTGTGGGTTCAATGGAGTCCATGAATGGGAAGATGATGAGTAGGATTGATGATGAGAACCTGCCCCCTGGGTTCAGGTTCCATCCTATGGATGAGGAATTGGTGACCTATTATCTCCATCAGAAGGTCCTTGATAGCAGTTTCTCATGCAGAGCCATTGCTGAAGCTGATCTCAACAAGTGTGAGCCTTGGGATCTACCAGGTATGTGATTGCTCCAAGATCTCAACTTTTTTGAGAAAAATATCATGTTGTAGGCATGTAGCTAAGTTCAAATCTTCTTCAATACACATAAAAATTGTTGATTCCTTGATTCTGGATCATTCTAAGATTTCGACTTTTCTTGACAAATATCATGTTGATGCTGATTCTCTGATTTTAGATCATTCCAAGATTACAACTTTTGTTGAGAAATATGATGTTAGGTATCTAGATGGTGTTAAGTTCAAATCTTCCACCCACTGTTCTTGTTCTTGTGGACACCATGTTCTTAGGGGGTTTTGTGGGTTATGTATGAAAATTTTCGAACAGAGTCAAGGAATTAGTGAAATTCTCGCCATATAACAAATACAATAATTTGGAACTGGAGTTTGAAGTTTGTTGTGGGTGTATGATGAATGACTTGGTTGTCTAACCATGAATGAATTGGTTTGGATTGCAGCCAGGGCAAAAATAGGAGAAAAAGAGTGGTACTTCTTCTCTCTGAGGGACAGGAAGTATCCCACTGGCCTACGCACTAACAGAGCCACACAGGCAGGATACTGGAAAGCAACAGGGAAAGACAGAGAGGTGTTCAAAGGAAGGACCTCCATTCTTGTGGGTATGAAGAAAACTCTGGTTTTTTACAAAGGGCGGGCACCAAAAGGAGAGAAAAGCAACTGGGTAATGCATGAATACCGCCTGGAGGGCAAGTATTCCTATTCCAATCTCCCCAAAACCGCCAAGGTAATAATCATAATACTAATAATACATCTGCTTCTGTTTTTTTTTTTATTTCTACTACTTTTATGAATGCTTGTCTGTCAGCTGCTTATTGTTTGGGGGTTGTTAATGTGGGGCTAAAGTTTGATTCCTAGACCCAAACTTGCTCAACATTATGATTGATGGTGACGTTCTATCTGTGCACAGGATGAATGGGTTGTGACGAGAATATTTCAGAAATCTTGTGGACCAAAGAAGGGCCCGCTTTCCCTGAGTAGGAGCTCAAATTATCTAAACGATTTGGACTCTCCAGCTCTTCCTCCACTGTCAGAATCCTCACCATATGTCCCTTCAAACGGTCAAGGAGGAGGCAGCAGTGAATCGTTGGACCGGCATGTGACCTGCTTCTCCTCTCCCATTGACAAGCCCTACACCAATTCCATCAGAGATCAATTCAGAAACCCTAATTCTGATACACTGGACTACTCTTTTCTCCACAACATCATGCAAAATGATCCAATCTACAACCCCAATGCCCTAAGGCACAGTTCCCAAGACTTTGCCCCCCACCACCACCAGCTTTCACCATTTTCCCTTGACCCAAATCCCCAAAACTTCCCAATGGTGTCCCAACTTTTCTCCCAAGGTGGGCTTCCTTCAACCTCCATTCTAAGGGCTCTCTATGAAGGTGTTGGCAGCAGTGAAATGATGAGCTTGAAGCAATGCAAGATGGAGCCACCATCATCCTTTGCACATGACAGAGCATGGGAAATGAATAAGTATGGAAGAGTTAACAATTCTCAGCCTCAGGCCATGGTAAGCATGTCACAAGAGACAGGACTCACATCAGAAATCAACAACACAGAGATATCCTCTGTGGTCTCTAGTCAGCTCAATCAGCACTATCCAGAAGATCAGGCCAATCCTTCGTCGGTCGACCTCTCCGACTGCTTGTGGTCACCCTTCTGATCTCAATCAACTACAATGTTTAGTCTTGTGGACGTTAAAGTCTTCTTCTACTACATGTACATAGCTGTTTGTCTAAACAACTTGTACATCACTGTACCTTCAAGTGCCCCAACAATGCCCACGCAGCTCGGCGTGATCTGCACTCATTAAAAGATGTAACTTTACAAGGGTCGCATCATTTTGGTTCCGCATCCATGTATCTTGTATGTGTAATATTGCCGACAAATAGATAGATAGATAGATAAACAATGAATATATAACCGTCCTATACTAGTTTCCCTATGTACATTGTATACCATACTTCCACTCCCCATTGTATACCATACTTCCACTCTCCCATTAAGTTCTGGTGCTCTGCTTCTTTGGGCCACATTGACCAAACTCTTCATTGATACCATGCCCTACAATTTTTTTGGCCCTGTTAAGGTGAAGATGACATCTGAATTTAATATAAAATTCCTTGATTAAGAGTGGAATTATTGAATGGTGGTGAATGAATTTTGGCCTTGTTTTCTTCCAAGGACAAATGTCTACATGCAATTAGTTCACGGTGGTGTATATGAATCCGTTTGTTTTCCCAATTATTGTGGGCGAATGGACCGCACGCCATTCTTTGTCATTATCGTGAGCTTGCACAGGCAGGATTAACTCAATTATTGTATAAATTGCCATTGAAGACGAGGCTTGGCTTGTTGCCATGTTTCATAAATTATATTGCTTTGGTTGTTAATACACACACATCATCGTCATCCTACGCCGTTTATTCTGCAGAATATGCTCTCCCATTCCAATTATTAGTACCAAAGCTTCAACGTTACATCTTACTATTTGCTACGTGACATTAAATCCATGGAAAGTCTCTTCATGGATTCCATTTTTCAAATTTTTATACAAACCCAATTATGCAAAACATGAATCTTTACATGGACTTGGTCCATTGTATTCCTAAAATATAGTTCTTTTCATTGAAAAGGTGATAAGTTGGATGCATGTTTTATCGTTCAAAAACAGTAGTTAGAAATGGATAAAAAGCATTGAGCACTCATGGTCTAGTTCATGATGACAAGAAGAGGGTATTATTCAAATTATGTTTAAGAAAAATGTTATAAATACTTTTTCAAAGTTCTTAAAAATTATGACATGTTTTGGGTACGTTTAGTTTGTGGGTTAGATTTGGATTAAGGGTCGTGTTAATTTCTTTATCGATCTGGTATTGGAGGTCATGTTAATCTTTTTGTTGATCTCGCATTAAAGATAGTGTTAATCTTCTTATTGATCTTGCATTAGAGATCATGTTAATCTTCTCATAACGTAAATTTCCAGCAATAGTGAGCTACATGTTTTATTGTTCAAAATAATAGTTAGACATGGTTAAAAAACTATAGGGCACACATAGTCTAGTCTATGATGACCAAACCATGGAATTACATGAACTCTTCAAACTATGTTCTTAAAAGTCTAGCCCGTGATGACCACACCATGGAATTACATGAACTCTTCCAACTATGTTCTAAAAAATCTAGGCCATGATGACGAAACTTGGGATTACATTAACTCTTCAAGCTATGTTTTAGAAAAAAAAAATGTTATTAAGAATTTAAAGACTTTTTCAAAACATCCTTCACTTTTGAGTTATTTGACATACTTTGGACTATTTCTCAATTCTTAAGTGTTGGTCTTGGATTAGGGGTTAGGTTAATCTTTTCATCAATCTCACATTGAAGGTCATGTTAATCCTCTCATTGATGTCGCATTAGAGGTTCTCTTAAATTTCTTGTTGATCTCACATTAGACGTCATGTTAATCTTCTTATCAATCTCATATTAAAAATCGTATTAATCTTCTAATATATTAATTGTATAATATACCTCCAAAAGATTATTTAACATTTTGAATTGAAATATTTCTAATAAAAAATCTAATAAAAAAATTAATATTAATATTTGAAACCATATTCATAAAAATGAATATATTAACATTTTCATAATGTATCATGATCTAACATATTTTGATCACATGAGATATCAAGAGGCTCTCCTCTAAAATCTAATGTTTAATTTTAGAAAACTATATACAACCCAAAGAAAATCTGAGGTGGTACATCAAAAGATATGCAAGATTGTAGACATCCAAAACCATAGATTTTGATGGATTGAATATTCTTCCATTCGAGAGGAGATCATTAGAAGGAATATAGAGAGAAAAAACAAAAATTTAGAAAATGATAAGCGAGGTCCACACCTCGACTATAATTATATAACGAAAACTTTAAATAATTTAGAAAATATTAATATATTTCACGCGGTATTCTGGAAAACGAAGGCATATGATTAAATCGTATGTAAAATACCGCGTTACCATCGAGAAGTGGTTAGAAGAAAATAATTTTGAAAATTATTATATGTTGGAATGAATAATATGAGTGAATGGGAGAGGAGGGGAATAATTTTAAAATTAGAGTGTCGTTTTTGGGAGAAAATAATTAAATCACATCTACGGATTTTGCTTTCGTTCAATAATACCTAAAATTTTGGATCTGCCTACATTATTTTTTAACCTAAACAATATATTTTTTAATCGATTGTTTTAATAAACATAATTGCAAATTTCCACACGGGGTGAAGGGGAAATAATTATTATTATTATTATTATAAGATCCATGCAATCTTCACCTTAGTTTTGTTTTTAGCCCCATATTATTGTACAAGAATAATTTGCTTAATTGTCTAGTCCAATTAAATAAATATACTTAATTTTATATGATATCAATTGGGATTGATAATTGAGATGGTTGAAATTGAATGTAATTTTTGATTTGAAATTTAATGATAAAGAAATGTTGGGTAGTAGCGTTACATAAAATTGTCTAATTAAAGATATGTAAATAATTTTATATAATATGGATTGAGATTGATAATTGAATTGGTTGAAATTGAATGTAATATTTGATTTGAAATTTAATGATAAATAAATGTTGTAGTAGATTTTCAAATTGATTGATGAATATTTTAGAATTTTAGTATTAATTTAAAGAAAAGTTTTAGATTGTCTACAGTGATTTATGTGGATCATTTGTGTGAGTATAGAGTTAAATTTTATGTGCAAATTTAAATTGAAACTTATAGATGTGAACCTATGCATGGATCTAAATCTAATCTTATGAACATAAGCTAACAAATTGTGGATTACTAGAATTCAAATTGTCTCAATTTCTTTTATTTGAATTTAAATAAAGATATTTAATGATTAGGAATGCATATAGGGAATCTACTATATTATGTGCATCAATTTCTCCTTGACTAGACCTATAATAATCCAATTTTATGGTTCTAGGCAAAGGATTGAATATAGTGTGCAATAGGTCTAGGGTAACATTCTTTGATAAATGTTGCTAGAATGCTCTTATAAATGGTCAATGAAATATCCTTGCATAGCTTCAATGATTTTGAGTAATTTCAAATGAGTGAGTGGATATCTTTAATGAAACCACCAAGCACAAAAATTAACCAAATATGTATAAGTTGCTCAAAATGACTATTGAAATGGTTAGCATATTTGTCAATTATAATAGGGTTTTGTAATCTCAATAAAATGTCTTCAAATGGGTGAACCCACAATAGTGGGTTACACTTTTTCGGAGGAAGATTTTCCTCACGAAATCTGCGAGGTGGGCACATGTAGTCGGGTACTTTCGAAAGTTTCGATCAGAAGTATCTTAGTTTCGATCGAAACTACCATAGTTGACTAGTTTCGATCAAAACTAGGTTTCGATAGAAACCTAGTTTCAATCGAAACTAGTTAACTAGGTATTTGGTGGGGTTTTTAACCCCATCGAAACCCTCACTTTCGCAGGTTGAGTGAGAGTTTCGATCAGAGTTTTGGTGGGGCATCCAACTTTCGAACGTCGATACCAAAGCTATTTTACTGTTTATTCTCTCTTATTTTGTATTATTTAATGTATTTTAATATGTATATTTGAATATATATA
>MU224242.1:1081037-1102055 GCA_018584345.1 Thuja plicata
CATCTACATATTCTTCCAGTTCAGGTGGAGAATCCACATCCAAGAGATAGAGCTTTTGCTGAACACATCTATGGCCCCAGGACCATTTCTCATCACAATTATAACAAAGCCCTTTTTCTTGCCTGGCCCGCATCTCTGTTTCAGATAAGTGCTTGATAGGAGTAGTTCTGGGAGCTGGCGTGACTTGAGGGTTGTGGGAACCCGTATTTATGAATGGAACAAAATTGGATCTGGAACGTTGTAGAGCACTAATCTTGTCCTCTGCTAACTTAGCCAACCCAAGGGCTTCCATCATTGTAGTGGGTTGGAAAATTTTTACTTCAGAGCGAAGTGCATCCTTCAGACCACTGACAAAACAACTGCGGAAGAATTCATCAGACAATCCCTCGGTGTGATTAGCTAATTTTTCAAACTCTGTCTGGTATTCTCTTACAGTGCATGTTTGGTGCAGTTTAGTGAGTGCTCCTGTGAAGTCATCAAAAGCACTAGGGCCAAAGTGCTCCAAAAGGAGTGTGCACAATTTTGTCCATGTTGGGTCTACATTAGCCTTGATGTACCAACAGAACCATTGAAGAGCTTCATGTTCCAAATGAAAAGATGCAAGCAGAACTTTGTTGGTATCCAAAGTATTATGCAAGTTGAAATACTGCTCTGCCCTGTAAATCCATCCAGTCAGATCAGTGCCATCGAAGCGAGGGAAATCAAGCTTCGGTCCACGAAAATTGCCAGAAGAGAACCCAGCGTCCCCATAATGGTTTCGGTTCATGGTTGAATGCTGAAGAGTGAGACCAAGAAATTTGTCATCCAGATCTTGAAGTTTGGTTTTGAGGGATGCAAGTTCCTCCTCCATGATTTTTGCTCCTAAACGTGTAACAACCATAAAGAAGTTTTTTTTTTTTTTTTAAATGGGTAGACAACGAGAAACATAAACTTTTTCAGTTAGGGCAAACTTGGATTTGGGTAAAACTCATATGGTAAAAGGGTGTTTAACGAGTGGTTGGACACTTTCTGATGAAAAGGGAAAAATAAAAATGAGGGTTTTGGGGGTGGGGAGGCGGAATGAGATGAGCAGTCCAAGAGGGACAAGGGAGCAGAATTAGGAATTGAACCTAGTGGCTCGATTTGGTGGTGATTGGATGAGAAGTGAAAAAGTTAGGGCAAACCCTAAAATTAGATAAATGAGGGATTTAGGGCTTCGATATGTAGAATTTGGGGTATGGTCTTCAAGGAAGGAAGTATGCGGAACGGTATTACAGGGGTTCTGAAGAACATTGAGAGGAAACAGGAAGAAAGCAAGGAAGCTATGGCTAAAAAATGGAATTTTTTTTTAATTTTTTTTTTACACGATCGACTCAGGGAAAAATCACTCAAATACTGAATTACTGAAAAGAAGTATATTGCAATAACAATAAATACTGGAATTGAAATGAACCCGGATGCAAAAAAGGAACCTGAAGGCCACGACGGAAAAAAAAATTGACGTAATTTCCACTCAACGAGCCCAAGAAAGTGCTCTGATACCAGATGAGATGAACCTCCTACAGCAATATGTCGAAAATGCATGAAATAACATAATATAGCGCAATAGCAGAACTCAGAGTGAATCTATTGATCGCGGGCCACTTCGAGGGGGTAACCTCCTTTGAGCAAGCTCAATACAATAAATTCGTCAGTACCCAACAAAGGCCTCAACACACACTTATATACTAAGTACAATCTAGAAAAGTAATGCTACATATGCATGTGGGATAAATGAATATACTCACGGGACAACTTACAAAGCATATGCGTCCAACAACACTACCCTAACAAAATAAACATAAGGAACACACAGGTTCCTAACCGTGTATGTATGTGTGTGTATGTATGTGTATGTATATGTATGTGTATGTATGTGTACATGCACATATGTTTGTGTACATGCACGTATGTGTATGTATACATGTATGTATGTATGTGTATGTGTGTGTACGTATGTGTAAATGTGTACACTTCATTTAAATTAGGAAAACATATATGTAGACTTCATTTGAAGATAATTATTTGAACAATAACATGTGCATGACTTATTATTTTCAATTAAATTAGGAAAACATATATGTAGACTTCATTTGACTGTAAATAAAATCTTTCAGGTACACATATATCTAGATATATAGATATTATAAGACATCATGGCAGATGCACCGATTCTCCTTGAGGAACTATTTTCATGAACTAATAGGGAAATTGAACGACTGCAAGATTCCCTAAACAATTCAACCAGCTCTATTGTCTATAAGAGCACATGTCAGTCCATACTTTCTAGTTTGATTAGTATTAGAGATGACATTCATGGTAGCACTCCCTATGCAACAAACATTATAGAGGCCATACTTGAGAGGAAGAGACGAGAGGTTAGTTCTGGCCTTTCTCTTAAGGAGGTACAGACTTTAGTGCCTAAAGTGACCCTGAAAAGGGAAGTTTTCCCATCATATGCAGACTTACAATATGTGAAGGGACATCAGGTTACCAAGTGTCAGGATCCTGCTATATCAGCATTGATATACCCATAGTTTCTAGCTGCCCATGGTCGTTATCCAAATAACAACCAGATTCCATTGTATTTTGCACAACAGATTTTTGTCGAGGTTCATTTTGGGAGGACCGTTAATTACACTGATTTGCCAGCACATCTAGGAGAGGGGCGTGACAGGCTTGTTGATAGAGATGATTTTTGTCGAGGTGATCGTCAAAGGCCAGTACACAGGGCCATTGTTGGTCAAAGGGCACCTGCTATAGCTCCTTCATTGGGTCCTATGGAAGATGATGATTTTCGCAACACCCAGCTTTGAGGTGTGATTGATAGTGTGGGGGACATTGCAGCAGCTGCCGCATCCATATCTAGTGATCAGGTTGGCCAGTATTTGATGTCTCGACGACACTCTAGATCATCAGGTGGAGCATCCTCTAGCAGGACCTCAGATGACATGTATGGTGCATCGGGCATCCCTTCACTTTCCATCCTAGAGGGACTTACAGGACAGATGACACGGGTCACATTGACTAGTTTGGCTGAGGATCTTCTGGATGCATATGCATTTATAGCAACAGAGCATGATATCCCCATATCACATGTTAGAGCTCGTGTGGGTAGTGTTAGATATGCTTAGCCACATCCTTCTCATCACCCAGACTGTGGTCATAGTGGCAGTGCCCACGAGGATCCTGTTGATTAAGTGATGAATATCTAATGGAGATGATGAAGACCGAGTGATACCGAGTATCATGATTGTAGAAATGGTTAGATCAGTTGTTTTTTTGTCATTGATGTCAAGCAATTGATTAATTGATTTTTATTGTGTTACCATATCTTAAGAGGAGAAGTTAAATAGGTGACAAATACAGATCAGACAATGATGAAGTAATGATGTTATAGTTGTTTTCTACTATATATTTGATGTTATCAAATTGGTACATTTGATTTGATCAAGTCGGGAACTGCAAATGAATTAAATTATGACTGAAAGAGATATTTTACCGAGATAGACTGAGTCAGTCAATAGAATGTTATGTGAGTAGGTTACAGTTACTGAGCACCAAGAACAAGTTAGACACCGAGCAGTGAAGATCAACCTAGGTGTTGCGAATATAGGGGCAGATAATCACCTCTTGTTGGCCTCTACGTAAAGAGTGCTAAATCATTCTTGGAAAGATGAAAAGGACAAAAGGGAGTTAAAGTTGCAGTTGTAGGTTATGTTAAAGTACATAGAAGCCATGAGGGGCCCTGATCCACAACTGCTTGCCAAAACACCTCTGGCGTTCAATCTTAGGTCACAAGAGGACCATAAATTCCTGGACCAAGTGCAAAGAGGAAAAACAATCATGAGAGTCTTTGATAATTGGTTGGATAACATTCTACAACAAGGCAAAAAGTGTTAGGGTTTGACAGATCTGGAACAATATAAGAATAAACAGTTATATGCAGAAATAAAAGAAGAATAAAACCGAACACGGATAACCCACAAATTTAATGTGGTTCACCCAAAACCTGGGCTACGCCCACCTACACAATCATCCAACCTTTCTTATTATCCAGCAAAATAGTACACCAACATTACAATGTGTTATGCATCTCAACCACTTATAACATGCATTTTAGGGCAACCTCAAAATTGGCCGTTTTAGGGTTTTACAATGTCGGTCTTCTTTTTCCCAAAAAAGCAAATCTTTTTCCTGAAAAAGCACCAAAAAGATTTGGCGTTGCGCGCTAGCCAGATGAGAAGTCACCACGATATCAACACCCACTACATAATCAGTCGCCATAATATCAACAAAAAGTATGTATTTTCTACTCAAGAAGTTTGATTGATCTGATGGCTGCCGCTGCTAAATTATATACCCAAATATCAATGTGGGAGAAAGAAGTGGTAAAGTGGGCAAGTGTAGTAACACAGATTGATGAAGTTCATAAATTTGGAGTGGCGAATTTCCTAACTGAGAAGAGTTCCAAGAACATAGATGATAACATGTTGTATGCTTGCAAAAATAATATTAAGTAGCGCAATTCTATCCTAAGACAGGGGAAAGTTGAGTATGTTAAATTCAGTAATGAACTGGAAGGATTGAGCAGATCTCTCGCAGATGAACTCTGGTGCAACCATGTCTTGTATCTCGATGACAATGGCAGCATTAACAAGGATGGAGACTCTACTCTTATAAAATTGAAGGAAGAAATTGCAAAAGTTAAAGAAAGCAAGCATTTGACAGTTGAAGATATGTCCACGGCGATGCAAATTGAGGCTTTGTTGTGCGTATGCTTGGGAAACTTACCAAACAACGCAGACAAAGTTAAAGACATCAAACGGGAAAGAGACATGTGGAGACAGAGGGCGATGCATGTTAGTGTTCCTAATCTTCTAGTCGTGCAAGAGTTTGTTGGATTATACAAGAAGTGGAAAGCCGCTCAGATGCCTCCAGCACAACATACATCCTCTGCAAAATCTGGAGACGCCCCATCTTGAGGATCTGGAAATAAATTTAGTTTTTTCTCGATAAGCAAGGAAAGGAGGGTAGTTCTATAGGTGGTTAAGGGTCTTTTAATTTTAAACTCTGGCTTTATTGTAGTAGGTTTAGAAGTTAGTTTCTGAAAAACTCTGGTTATCTTTTTGTAAAGACTATAAATGTTGGATCTTAAGAAGAGAAAAGGGTTGGAGATTTTTATACAGATACTGATACTATATCTGATATATATGGACATGATTGTTTTATGAAGATATCCTTCATCTTTGAATGAATGAGAAAAACTTGTTACAGTTTGTTTGAAGCTTTGTGTTCAAGATTAACAGAGTTGAATTTCTTTGTGAATTTAGTTTTGGTTAAATTGTGAGTTGTCTTCTTTCAGACAATATTTTTATTAATATCTATAAGAATAGTGTGCACTGAGAAAGAATTTTTTAATAGTTAATCAAACACTTATTTTCTTAGGAAAGATCTTTGAGTCTTCTTGAAATGAATGTTATGAAATTGAAATTTTATAATTTCGTTCATTACATGTTGATGGAATGAATGATATATGCCTTATGCTTTCGGGTAAAATTTAAATGAAAATGATTATGGAAATCTCAATTCATTGAAACTCAAACAAAGGGAGTTGTACCTTTCAAATTTCAGAGGGAAATCAATTTAGATTACCCTAATATATCTACAATTAGTCATTCATATACATATATATATATATATATATATATATATTAGAGAAGACTAATTTCTTATCCAACAAAGTTCTATGAGTCTAGTTTTATTTGGTTTAAGTTTGAGTCATTTCCATGAAGAAATGAAGGAGTTACAACCGTTTTCGTGACAGTACCTTGTTCATAAATATTTTCCTAGAATTTACAGTTAGAAAATGTGTTGGTATAATTACGTATGGGATAGTACGACCCTATAACTTTGTGAGTAAGAAGATATTGAAGTTACCTACAAACTTTCTTCCTTCCAGAAAAATTAGTTTTGAGTTTTAAGGGGTCAAACAATTCAATTTCTGAAAACTATCCTGTGATTTCCTATGAGAGATCTTGTCACTAAGCAACAGGAAGGTTGCAGAGACTTTATGGATGCATCATATTCATAGATAAAAATGGTGATACAATGACATTTTGAGACAACAAACACATTGAAGATCAAATCCTTACAATCAATCAAGGGCGAGCAAAAGTAGTTATGATCGGTAGCATGACAAGAATAAGGTCACTATCATAAGCTACTACCGTTAAGAGATCCATTCAAAGGAGTAGAAATCAAAGGGGTGATAGCTATGGTGTTAACAGTGAATGGTCAAATGAAGGGATAGTCATTGAAGAATGAATAAGTCTTGAATCTCCAATCAAAGCATGAAATGGGGACATCGTTGTTGATGAGAAACATACATTGACATTCAAATGGGGTCGATTTGAAAGAGTTCAGTCATATTTTAAAGGAGTGGGATCAGAGGAGTTTGTTTCCAGATTTTAAGGATATGACATAGCATTGATTTTGTTTTTCAAAAAGTTTGGCAATGTTAGTATTTCTTAACTTTTGAGGGGCAAATCCAGCCAGTCATAATTTTCTGAATTTAGGAGTGCAAGTTTCTAACTCCAACCATACTTAATTTTATGGCTGGACCAAGCTGATTTAGATTTCATTTGGTTTGTAATTAAGCTAAAATAGCTCTCTTATATTGTATCTATATATTATTCAATTTTAGAAAACCAAAAACTAATTTATTACAGAACATGCACAACCAACATTAAAAAATACATATTGTCAGTGTAGTTGAATGGAATTTTTAAAGATAAGTCAAATGAATGTAAAGATACATCACCATATAAAGATTCATAAAGCATTGCACATAAAATAACCATACATGAAAAGGGAAGTAATGAAGTACCATACCTTTTTGCCGAACAAACTTAAACTCTTGAAGTTCGTTGTGACCTCGCTGGAGTTTTTCACCATTTGAATTGATTTCTAGAAGTTATTTTTCAAGCTCGCACAGTTTTACCTACATGCAAGATATAGCTACCAAATTGAAAATTCAATGAAGCATGTTAGATCTATTTTACAATTAAACATACAATTGCCAATGATTTAAATTTTAAACAATAAAATGTATTGTCGTTTGTTGTTTTAAGAGTAAATCGATTTTGACAACAAAATAACAAAGATATGTTTTGCAAACAGAAGACTATTTCCCATTAAACAATGCAGAAATAATTACAAAAGGATTCATGTCTTTACATATGATACACAAATCAGAGTGTGATTCATTAAGAACATGAAGGTTTCATGATACAACAATACCACTGTGGGCTAAAAGCATCGGAAAATCTAAAGTACAATTATTTGAATATCAGGACAAGAATCTCCAAAGGTGCAGTTATAAAGCATAAACAATAGTGTTTTTGTACAGTGCATTCATGAAATACAAAGCATAATCAAGCAGACATATGTAATCATAGAGCTGAAAGAAAATGGCCAAATACTTAGTATTTGGAAGCCAAGAATATGTGAAGCTTACAATAAGTTCTTGTACAAAAGATTCAATCTTAAAATTGAGCAAATATATCAGGTACACAATCTTTGCACTCATAATAGGAATGACAATGCTAATGACCAAATGTTGTTGTTTTCTAGTACAGATTGTATGTATAGTTGTAATTATGAAAGCCTATTGTCATGAAGACTAAGTGATGTTGCAAAGATATTCAAAGTCAAGTATGGAATATCCAAAATGAGAACTGGAGTTTGCAACAGTAAATGGTGAATCTCTTTGATATAAACAATGAGTGTAAAGATCCAAAAATAATGAAACTTCCAGCCGCAATCATAGAATTGATACAGAGGTCAACGACGGCAAAGCTATAGTTACTTGCACAGATACAACACCAAATCATTCATATATATTGTAGATTTATGAGGAACAATGCAAGTACAGTTACAACAAAGAATTTATACAATATTTCATTGTTTAAAACTACATATACATGTTCAGATTCTATGTGCCCTAACAAGTTTTTGAAAGCCCTTCAACATGCATCTTCAAAAATGGAGGGTTTCAAGTCATTTCAGGATAAACTGTTGTTTATTTTCAGTGTTTTGTTCTGCAAAGTCTCAACAAAAAGAACATAGTCGTGGGTTGAATAATAAAGACTATGGGTTTGTAGATTTTTTGTGCATTATCACCAAAGAATATTAATGCTTTGATAGATTTCAAAAAAGGGTTATATATTTGGTTTTCCCATTGTCAAAATCTGCAACCATGAAAGCGGCTTCAAGGTCAAAAATCCAGAATATCAAGTACAAAAAGAAAAGCAATGTTTCATATTTTGAGTCAAATAAAATATGTCCCATAAAATTTCTGGAGAAACCCTTGAGCAAGAAGAGAGGTAATTGTACAGAAGCAGTTTCCACAGAGCCCGAGCTCTTAAATTAAAATTCGCAGATACACTCGAGACACAATTTTGTAGCTTGGAAAAGAAATTGGAAAAGCTAACAGAGGTAGCAACATGATTCATCATTTTTTTGCTTTCTTTGTACAAATCAATGGCTCAGAGAAAATTTTAGCTTTGATGTTGCGGCCTGTAATCTATGAAAGGGCATCGAAATCTTCATTCCTTCGTTTTGAAAGTCGGAGAACACATAAATATCTGCACAAAACCCTCCAAGAAGCCCTATTCTCATAGTGGCGGCTCAACCACAATAGAGTGAAAGTGAATGTGAAAAATGAGTTGAGGGCATATGCCTGTAGCGTTATCTTTTGCCTTAGGGTTTTTTGAGGGGGAAAAGCACATGATGTTTTGAGAGCTCGCGAGTTTTATTTTTTAGCAAAGCATATTTTATTTTTAAACCTGTGTTAATGTTATTAAACAATGATCACCGTGTAGGTTATACCTAAAGCATTCACTCCTTGATTTTTAATAGGATTATTAATTTTTGGGGTCATGGGTTATTAAATAAAACAAATGACGTGTTTTAAATTTATCTCTAATTTATATTTATTAAATGATATAAATATATTACTTGATAAATATAAATTCTTCAATTTATATTTATTAAGTAATTTATTTATATCATTTAATGAACATAAGTTGGAGGTAAATTTAATGGGATTATTAATTTTTGGGGCGGTGGATTATAAAATAAATGATATGTTTTAAATTTACCTCTAATTTATATTTATTAAATGATATAAATATATTACTTGATAAATATAAATAGATATATTTATATTTATCAAGTAATATATTTATATCATTTAATAAATATAAATTAGAGGTAAATTTATACATATAATTTTTTATTCATAATATTTTGCACATGAGTTTTGTAATAATATTAATTAAATAGTGTGAATATAAACCATTTTAATTAAGTGGGTGAAAATACTTTTGCATGTTTTGGAGTTCATTAGTAGAGGTGATATTTTTAGATCTTGCATTATTATTGGACATATTACATGGGGTTTTTTTTCCTACACACTTGGAGTTCATTTTTCAGTGGAAGGAGGGCATTTTGTTTCTTGGGTGATCAGATAAACCAAAGGAGGGGTTTTTAATTTCCAACACTTAGTGGGCATATTTTGAGGCATTTTGATGCAATTGGAGCCCTCTTGAGTTCATTTTCTGTTCTGCATGGTTACAAAGTAAACATCAAGGAACACAGAATCAGTAATACAATGATACAGGTGTCTCAAACATCATCTTGAATTTCATGCATTGGTTACCAGTAATAATGAGGGTAAAAAATCTATCTTTCATAATTTTTGAGGATACATAACAGAGTTAGCTTAAGTTCGCTAAAAAATGTTTGAATTTGAAGAATACAATCACAAACACAATTCATTCTAGGGAAAGAATCGTTCTTATAATCAAATCTAGGACAAAGAACAAGTATAATATAGATTAACTCTTAGAACTAAAATTGTTGAATGTTGATAGGTTTTCTAAACTTTTATGGAAAATATGTATTACATAAGTATTAAAACTGAATATCATAGAACAAAGTCCAAAATGAATGTAAGATTAACACACAAAAACAATACACTTTTCTCTTCTACAATATTAAATAACGTAGTTAATATATTGAATATTTAACTCTTGAACTCAACAAACAATTTATCATTTTAATTAATTAAATACAAAACTTAGATAAGACATAAAAAGCCCTTCATAACATCCTATCAACTAAAGAACCTACAATTTGAGCTAGCATAGGTCCATCCCTATTGAGGTCGTTCTCTGACAAACAATTTAAAGATTTTCCTTTCCTACAAATTTATTCTCACGATATCACTTTCACATCCTTTGACACGTTACTTCTAGTCTAACTCTAATTATTCATCTTGTCCCACCGATGCAGTTAGTGCAATGATCACCCCACTTGCTATAGTAAACTTTTACCTTGGAATTTTTTTATTTAACGATCTTTTGCCTTGGTAGTGTTTTACTTTTCTCAATAATTAACCTTGGACATCAAAATTACTAAAATAATATCACACTCAACTAGAATGTAGCATACTTTGCATGAAAATGCCATTCACTGTACAAGAAAGATTCGAATGAATAGGTGATTGGATACATATGAAAGGAATTGAAGAACCCATCATTGCATGACAGAATTGATTAACCCATCATTACAACGTGACAAGGTTGTAGTTGTAATAATGTCATTATTTTCTACACTAAAACTAACATGCTGTATTTTGTTCCTAAAGACTTAATCTAAAATATCAAATTTTCTAATTTTGGCAGTCATTATTTTCTACAATAAAACTAGCATGCTTTATTCTGTTACTAAAGACTTGATCTTAAATGTCAAGTTTCTGATTATATTGTTATATATCTTGTCAATAGAAGTTCTAAAGGAGTACCATCAAAATCCAAGCATACAATTATTTTTCACATTTTATTAACAAAAAATTGGTGATATTCATTTAGAATACTCGTTTCATAATTTTGTAAAATCTTAAATGATATTCTATTGTTCAAGGGGTTGAGCTTTACTGGTTAAAACATTTGGTTCTTATTGTGGAGACCCAAGTTCAATTCTCCCTAGAGACATCTAAAGTGAAATTCGAAATTGTGACACTTGTTCTTTCTATAAGAGGTGGTTTCTAGATAAAAATGAATTCCACAAATAAAGACCCTTGATCTTCCATTTGTGATTTCTAATGTGTTTGCTTGTAAGAACTATATATTTATAATTTATATTCAATTTTAAAAAACGTCAAATTTATATCCCTATTTGAATACCCCTCATTTCATTTATCATATATATCTCTTTTCCATGGAGTTTTTAAACCCCTTTTTAAATTCCATACAGTCATATGTTTGATTGAACATTTTAATTCTTCTAGCAAGAAACATTTCCAAATGAAAATTGAATGAATTTTGATTGGATTTACTTACAAAAACAAAATACATTTAAACCATCTTTAAAGTTGAAAATAATTTTATATTGACCGCCAATAAAAGTTTAATTAAAAAAATAAGGGAAGCATGTTCATGTGAAAAATGAGCCATTGATTTTGTATCAAGAAAGAAAATGACATTTTATTTTTTAGTTAATTGCAGGATACTTAAAAAATAATTATCCACTTACCTCGGATCTATCCACAAATACTGCAAGATCAATCCTTTCAATAAACTCTATGAACCCTCCAAATATAAGTGAAAATATTAAAAACTACTTCAGTAAAGGTTGAGAAACATAAAAGGCTGTTTTGAATGTCGCCATAATCCCATGACTTCTTTAAGGAAGGAATGCTTACATAACAGACACACACTACGGTAGAAAATTATCAGTTATATCACAATGGTCATTTTGTATGTTGCCATAATCCCATCTCTAATGAGTTTATTTAAAGCAACAAAATAGCCAGTTAATTTGAAAAAGATACACAAGTCCAGAAATAACAAATGTCAATAGTTGCCAAAAACTGCTACATACAGTAAAACATAAAACTTGTACTCCCTAAGGAATGATTAAATCAAATCTAACAACTCAAGGCATTTGTTAAATGGAGGAAGATTTGGAACTGGCATTCAGAAGATCACTTGATGTGTAAAATTATCCTGCAAACGAACAAATGGCATCTAGATTAGTTCACCCAAAAAAGAGATGACAATATAATTGGCAACTGTATATTTACTGTTTTATGACTTACAGTAGGGGACTATCTTCCAGAGCTGATTGTCCCCCTTCTTCCACTCCCAAAGAACTATAGAGTTTCCATCTTTGATGCCTCCTGCTTTCTTATCCCCATGAAAAGCATCCACATTTAAACGAATATTGTTAACTTGTCTCAATGTTCTGTATCCGTGGCCCATATCCTCGCTCATGCTCCATAGAATAGACTCATCTAAGGTGTCTGGTCGATATTCTGTCAAAATAACCTGGCACATTCATCTGAATAATTACTTGACATATTATTTGCCTTTGTTCAAAATCAAATATCTTTGTTCAATTGCAATGGTAGACACTTCCCAAAATATCAATATCAAAATCCTAGGGAAAACCTGCAATAAGTACTTGATAACAAATGCATTATTTATTGATGCCCATGCATGTTATGCTATTTAGAGAATAGAAGGATGTTAACACGCATCTGTACAGTTTTATAAGTCTATCAAAACTATCATAAGCAAACTAAAACCACCTCTTTATAATTGAAGAAACTCGTGCTCCTCTATTAGAAATCAGAGCATTAATTCATATATTGAGAAAATTAAAGTTGAGGGGCTCGGTTACTGTGCACATTTTCTTTTAGAAATTTTGATTCGAGAGTACAAAATAAATCATTTCACAACCCTTATTGTGGTTACTGTGCACATTTTCTTTTAGAAATTTTGATTCGAGAGTACAAAATAAATCATTTCACAACCCTTATTGTAACAACCTGTGTGCACTTCCCATTGGAAAGTCTCATCCACCTCCAACTCCAGTCACTCAATCTGCTAAGCTTTTGGCTTCAGTTCGGTTTCAGCCAACTCATGTGGTCGCCGTTCAACATTTGGCTTGTCTGCCTTGGCATTCCATTGTTTCTTCTACGCACAGAGATGGGCTCTCTATGGGGGAATCCCCCCTCCCCACTCTTCTTGTTCCAAGGACTTGGACGACAATATTTCATGGACTGTTATACAAAGGTGGAAGAAAGGTCTTCCTAAATCTATCTCCCAATTTCATACCAGAGTGAAGGGTGTGAGATTAAACAAGGTTGACTAGCATTGCCTAAGTTGGGGCCTGGGATTCAATCATGTTTCTTTTTTGGTTGATGTTGTGTGAGGCAGCTTAGCTGCAGTCATGTATCACTCTGATTCATTTTGATGGGTTGTTTGGGTTGTCCCATATCTCATGGTACTTGTTCTGTTTACCGGTTGGCTGATCCGTTGTACAAGGGTTCAGGCCCTTTCAATCCCACTTGTATCAATATCAAAAACAATCTGTGCACAGGATGCAGGGATCATTTAGACGCTTCAAGTAGAATAATTCCAAGATAAAACTGCTCTCATCTAGCAGGCTAATGATCTGATACCTAGACAGGACCAGGAGGATAATACACTAACAAATTCACTATGGTTTTTCCAGAAAGATGCTAAGGATCATAAGAGCAGCAGCAATCACACAATTCAGAGGGTAGATATGAGAACCAAAGATTAGAAATACTGATACATGCTAGAGCAAATTTTGTGCCATGTTCTTGTAGGTGTAATGTCCCCAAATTATGAGTACCCAAATTTTGCCTTCGATTACAATTTTTTATTAAGCGAGTAGGGTTTAGAGATACCTTTTTGCTTTGATTGAGATCCTGCAAGCAAGTTAGGAATCATTTATAATCATAATTCATAATTAGACATTCGAGTTAGAAATAAACATATATTGGAAATGTACATCAAATCAATAGATTGCTTCGATCAGATTTAAGATGTCTCAATCATAGAAGCGTTAAGGTAGGGCGACTTGATGAGGTGCCCCAGAGAACCAAGTCATCCAGTACTTAGCCTTTTGATGGTAAAAGCCTTAGGTGAAGATTGACATGAAGGATTCGAGAGGCTAAATGGGAAATTCAAGTGTTGATCTTTAGAGAGATGAAGTGTGATACAATGAAGAATGAAGATTAAGTTGGATCTCAAGTTGTGACCCTTTCAGAAACATGAGGTATGACATAAAGCCAAATCTGATATGAAGCCAATGGAAATCTGAGCAAAAAAGGAGACAAGTTTGAGTTGAAAGTAATGAGATCAAATTGAAAACCTCAAGTTTTCGAGTGCAAATGAAGAAATTGAGAAACCAAGTTAATGATGAACAAATCGTGAATCAAAAGGTCAAAGATGAAGGTAAGTTTGAATGTGAAAAATGAAGGACTTAAAAAAAAATTGTACCCTTGGCTGAGCCCAGGAGCAGGTCAGATTCTGACCTCCCTTGGGGCTCAGGAGCCCAAGGCAGGTCCGAATTCCAACCTGCTTGGGGCTCCATACCCCAGCCATCTTTTGAACCCCCTTTCTTGCATCTTCAACACTACCACTTGCCATTCGATCCTTGATAAAGTTGAGGGATTTGATCAAGACATGAAGCAAGATTGAGAGTGAAACAAAAAGGCCATTAAGAGCTAAGGTGAGGAGTCTCAACCAAGTTGCTGATGATGAAAAGAAACCAACTTCTTGCTGATGATGGGATTGTGGAAAAGTGAAGTCAATTTGCTGATGAAAAGATCGATTGAAATGAAGAGGTCAGATTGAACAATGGAAGTGGAATCAACACTTAGTAAATTTTGAAGGAGACAAACTTGGGCAAGCCCAAGGGCAGGTCGGATTCCGACCTTCCTTGGGGCTCAAGGAGCCCAAGGGAGGTCAGAATTCCGAACTTGGGGCTCTATGCCCAGTCAGCATCCCCGTCCGCCCAGTGGTCAAAATGAAATCAGAGCATAGAGGACAAAACAATGGATGAAGTTGGCATTTGCAAGATGAAACACGAAGTGTTGGCTTTCAAATCTTGAAGTGAGGAACGATTGAAGATTTTAAAAAAAAATCTGAGTTGGTGAAGAACGAATGGCAAGAAATAAGTGCAACTTAGAATTGAGTTCACAAAGAATGATAACATCTGATTGGAAGTCGATTTAAGAAGGCCTTGAGATTGGAGAGTTTAATAAACTCCCTGGAACTTGAGCCCAAGAGCAGGTTGGATTCCGACCTTCTTTGGGGCTCAATGAGCCCAAGGGAGGTTGGAAATCTGACCTCCTTTGGGCTCCATTATGAGCCAAGTCAAAAAACTCATTCGATTCCCCCTTTTTGTGAAAACTTTTCCTCCCACCTTGGATTTTGATTTGCAAGTCGGCCTTGGAGTCAATCAAACATTAAATGCAAAATCAATTACTAGTCAATCTTTAAAATTGCATTTAATTTGAGGGTCGGCCAGGTTAGAGAACATAATGATTACAATTTTGCATTTAAAATGGCTTATGGTAGAGGTTGTCCTTTCCAAATGGATATACCCTTTCAATCAAGTGCCTATATAAAGACAAGCAAGACTTCATTTTAAACCACACAACTCTAGCAATTTGATCAATCAAGAAATAAGCAGCGCAGCTCAATGAAAGAGTGAAAATCAAGGGTCGAGGTTAGAAGTTAGATCATGTTCAGTAGTAAAGGTGAAACTATGAAATCAACATTTGCTGGGCATGATCACTCACAGGTTGACAACCTGGAAAATCATGATTCGAATCTGAAATTAAGAATTGTTAATATCAATGCTTGGTTGCTGTTAAGATTGTTTACAAGTAAGTTTCCTTCATCCAAGCATCATGCTGAAATCAGCATGTAATTGGCAAGAATAGTTCTATCTTGCAATAGTTAAATGTTTTCCATATTTATCATTTTGCTAGCTTAATGCAATCATTTCTTTTATTTTGCTAGGTGAAATGGAGGGTGGAGATGCTCGAGAGCAAGGGAAGACTATAGCAAGATTAAGTTCAAGATTTCAAGAAGAACAAAATGGAGACTTCAAGTATCAAGAAGGTGCAAGCCATTCATCAAGAGTGCGAGCAAGAGGATGGTTCAAGATCGTAGGTCAAAGTGAAGATGCAAACCCGGGGACAAGATCAAAATGGAATTCAAGAAGCAAAGATGTGCAAGGAAAAGGAACAAGCCTACAAGATAAAAGAAATCATCACAAACTTGAATTTCCTTCGGAAATCCAAGTTCAATTGAAAGATCCAACGACATGAAGCACCTACACCACTTCTAAAGATCAAGGCCAACACTTGACAATTGAAGTGTCCAAACAAGAGAAGAACTAATGGCCATCTTGGCTCAAAAAATTCAAGATCTCATGAGACAAATGTATGACATACGATGCCAACAAAAGGAACCAGTGACTCCTTTCGAGAGAAAACTTCAAGACCTAAGGAATGCCAAACTTCATGAGCTGCTAAAACGATTACATAAGGTAGAGCAAGTGGTTGAAAAACCAAAAGTACAATCTCAAACAAAACATTTCCTCCAAAAATACATGCATTGCCCAAATATCCTTTGGATAGAAAATTCAAACCTTTGGGACAATTTATTGAGTCATCTTTAAGGGAACTTCATGGGAATAATCTTATCACATTTCCCAAGGAGACCACATGGGGATGCAAACATAAAAACTTCAGATTGCATGGAATTGAAACACAAAATCTAACACCTCATTAATAATTGTGACATTCAAATTTAAGATCCTAATGATTCACCTAAAGAGAAAGAAGACACTTTTTTCCAAGCATGATCAAAATTACGTACCTATGTCTAGCAAGGCCCCACAAGTAACCTCCATTTCTCCTACCATTCCTTCATCTCCTAAAGATTCCCGCCAATAATCCACACCATCCCCCTCAAATAATGAATCTAATAATGACACCTTTCATGTTAACCCTCAAGGGCTATCTACAATAAAAATCCAAGCTAATCCAAATCCTTATGCAAGTACCTCTCATGATTTGAAAATCCTATAACCTATGTCATCATGCACTCCAATTCCAATAATACCTAATCCCAAGAATCCCATTCTTAATGCTTCCCCATCATGCCCAAACATGGACTCCCTCCAAGAATCTCCCATGCATATTCAAATTCCTACTCCCTCCTTAGAAGTGGCTCCATGCCAAGAGGATAATCCAAAGAATGAAGAAACAAATCCAAACATAAATCAAGATCAAGGTACCATCTCTCTAGAATCCCACGATGATCCCCTCATACCTTTTCATTTTTTCCAAGATTATCCTCTTCTGTATTAGGAGCAAAGTATCCTTCCAAGTTCCATTCCTAATCCACCTCCTAAGCAAGATCAGGGTATCCATCCCATCCTTTCTAATGACCCTATTGAAAATCAAGAGCAAAGAGCAAAGCACCCTTTCCACTCCACCCAATGATCCTCTTCCATGTCAACATATCTCCTTGTCATAATTCTCATAATCCTTCTAATCCCCTTCATGAACCTAATCCTCCTAAAGATCCCTTCACCCCTATCCAAGCTAATAATGAGCCCCTTACATATCAACTTGGTTCATCCACTTCCATTTGGTCCAGTCTACTTCACGATCCTATCATTCCTTACATGCATCCACCTCAAAACGGGCCCGCATCTTCCTTTCAAGCTAACAAGTACCCTTTGGCTAAGAAGATATTCCAAAGCGTGAATTATAAAGGAAAAGGGTTAGGCGTCCATGAACAAGGTATTTTGAACCCCTTTATATAATACCAAATCCTAATTATCATGGCCATAGATGGAACACTTGCCGAGTACTCTGCAAGTTACAAAATCTTGTCGAGTTTTTGGGCCCCGCGAGTTTTTACCACTTTTTCTCGCACCCAAATCTCGGCGAGTCTGTCATTAAAACTCGGCCGCAGTCTAAAATCAGCATTTAAAGGCAAAGAACGACACCAATCAATTCCATTTCACACTATTTGACATTGAGGAGGATGAGTTGGATAAGGAATCATTGTGAGTGCTAGGAGAAGCTAGAGGCAGAGCTACAATATGTCAACCAATAGAAAAATAACTTCCGACCCCTCGTTTAATAATTTAAGGGGAAACCACACAGATAAAAGTGGGCAAAAATAAACCTTCGAGCCTGATAAGGCTCCATATAACAACATGCAAACTTCTAGGACTAGACCCTCTAGTTCTACCTCTCCCTTAGTTTTTACTAGAGATGCGAAGAGGAAGATGTAATTGTAATGATGTATTTACTTTTAATTTTACAGAAACTATTTACTATTTTGCTTCCAACCATCAACATTCCTCATAAGAATGTGATTTTGTACCCACTTTGCATTTAAATATATCTAGACTCAGCTTGTTTCTTTCGTGTTCTCATTTATTGACTCATTAAATGCATCTTCTCACTGAATTTTGCAAAAAAAATGCATTTCTAATTAAATTTAAGGAATTTTTTAAGTTCTTGAGTTTTTTGCCGAGAACTGGCCGAGTTTTTCTCGAGTTTGTTTTTTAGGCCTTGGCAAATTTTTGGTTGTGGCGAGTTTTCCATCTATGATCATGGCCTTGGCTACATAGCTCATTCTCAAGATGTTAATACCTTTCCCTAAATTCTCCATTCCTCCATCTAAACACAAACATACACCTTCCCCATCCTCCAAATCCATTTTGGGTTCCTATATCCCAAAACTAAAGCCCTCAACCCTTCCATCCATCTTAAGGTCCTTATATCCCTCCATCAACCATTCATATCACTCCTAGCTCACAATTAAATTACCCTATCATAAATCAAGATCAATAAATGCAAACATCTTTTAAAACCTTCCAATCAACCATCTATATGACCTCATCCAAAAATACCTCCATATCCTTTGTATCCATCCATGAATCCCAATGCCATGGACATTGGAAGCAATTTGGATGCCAAGCATAAAATCATTATGTCCAAAAATCCACATACACCCAAAGATCAACATGTCCCATATAAAAGACATGTAAAAATAAATCAAAATTTGAAACAAATGCAAAAAAGAAATATCCAAAAGGCAACAAATGCCTATCAAGGAGGAAAAAAGTCAAAATCTATGTGGATTCCCAAATCCCTTATTGAAGAAATCCATTCCAAAGAACCACAAAGAAAAGAAAAATCAAAAAGCAAGTGGATTCCCAAGTCACTCATGGAAGGCTTGAACCATAAAGAAAAATCAAAATTGGCATCCAAACTTAGCACTTTAAAGGGTTCCTCTAATCCTTCACCTAAAAATCTCCCATCATCCAAATCAATTTTGGGTTCCTATGTCCCAAAATCAACTATCCTAAATCCTCCATTCACTTCTTCAACTATTTTGGGTCCTTATGTCACAAAATCCTTATCATTTTCTCCATCAAAATTCAAAACTCCAAAATCCACTTTTCCTCCAAACACTCCACCCCTAAAGGTGTGTCAACATTGATCTTGTCAACCTCTCCATCTAACCCTACACAAGGCTTCCAACACCCCACCCATTATCAAACACCTATGTTCAATCTATTAGAATGTTTCCATTTTAGATACTTCCATTTCTTAATGCTCTGTATATTTAGATAGTTGCTAAATATTGTATCTCACGGTTTTGTATATATGAGCTTCGCTCATTGTAAATTATCATCAATACATACAAAATATTTTGTTCATAATATTTTATGGTATTAGAGCGAGGTTAAAACTTTCTCGAAGAAAATTATAATTTTGTTTATGAAATTATCTATGCAATTTTTTTCGAAATCGTTCCCTCTGGGAGAGACTGCAAAAATCGCAAAGTTTTTCAGGATCTTCGTTCGCGGCTCTTTGGTCCCGCATCTGTTGCTGTCGCATTTTGCTGTGCGACCTGTTTGTGCCCTGTGTTCACGTTTTGCGAATGCGACTTGTTTGTCGTGTCTACACGACCTGTGCTATGTTGTTTTCGACGCGACCTCCATCCACAATTCGTGACCTGTGTTCTACGTTCGCAGCTTGTCTGCGACCTGTTCTTCTCTGTTCGCGACTTGCTTGTCTTCAAGCGCGACCCGCATTACTTGTCTGCGATCTGTTCTTCAATGTCTGCAACCCGTGTTCTTCAATGCTCGCGACTCTGCAAGTGACTGAGCTCTCTCTTCGAATAAGCTCTTTAGAGGCGACTATTCTCTGCAACTCTCGGGCTCCTGCTTGTCGTTTTCTCTTAAACCAGAGCCGTTTTTGTTTCGAAACCCTAATTTTCGGGATCCGAAAATTTTTTGATAACATATTTGTGGTGGGTTTCTCGAGATCTTATCTGGGTCTTCGCGACAATTTTGTGGGTACCTCATTTTCCGTGTCTCAATTTTCGAGCCAGCGGATTTGAATTTTGACTTCAGATTCTTTCTAGGTTTTCTGTCTACTCTTCTGGGTACCTGTCAAATTTTTCTAGGTCAGTCTCCAAGTTGCCTCGAAATCCGTGCACATGGCATCTTTGACCAACCTAATGCTGGAAAACAGTCAGCGTTTTAATGGCAGCAATTATAACACTTGGAAGCAGCGAATGATAACCACCTTTGAGTACCGTCGTCTGGATGCACTTGTTCTAGGCACAAAGTCGCGTCCGACCTCCGTCCAAGCAGATCATGATAAGTTTGATGATCGGAATCGAGAAGCTGTTATGTTTCTCAAGCTATCTGTCACAGATGATCAGTTGCCTCAGATTCCCTCTAGCAACTCGACTGCAGACATCTGGAAATATTTGAAGAAGCTGCATGAAACCTCCGACAAGAGTCGCGCGTTCTTTCTGAAGAACCAATTGTTCTCCATCATGATGGATGAACGTGTGTCCTTACAGTAGCATCTCACGAAGATTAAGGACATTCGTGATCAGCTTGAAGCTATCGGTCGGAAAATGGAGGAAAAAGACATGGTAGTTATTACCCTGAAAAGCCTGCCAACATCTTATGAGCATTTCATAGAGACTCTCAACATTACCTCAACTAATGTTGATCTGAAATTTCCAGAGTTGTGCACCAAACTCCTACAGCAGGATC
>MU224242.1:1111713-1124426 GCA_018584345.1 Thuja plicata
TCCTTGATAGCTAAGTTTTTAATTTCCATGTATGTCTCATTGTCTATGATATTCATATATGAACATTGAATTTTGTCTCTCTCTATATAAAAATCCCCTATGTTTTTAGTCGCCGTCCCCTAAGGTCTTGTCCCCTAAATTTTGACTTCGACCCGTACCCGTACCAGAAACACGTCCCCATCCCCTAAAACGCCCCCGTACTGGAAACTCCGTGGAACATAGCATCTAACACTTAGTTGTTGATTTACAAGATATATCTATGCCAACAACTTATCGACTATCAATTTAATGACATCTAACACTTAGTTGTTGCTTTACAAGATGTATCTATACAAACAACTCATAGACCGTCAATTTAATGACATCTAACACTTAGTTGTTGCTTTACAAGATATATTTATGCAAACAACTCATAGACCGTCAATTTAATGACATCTAACACTTAGTTGTTGCTTTAATTCATCATGATCTGTTTCAACATTATAAATAATGTATATCATGATTTAAGTTATTGTAAGGTCGTCACCTTCCAATAAATTATGCAAATACAACTGATAATCATTTGGAAATCGTCACTTCCTTATGATGTACACAGGAGGCAGGCCCATTAAAATCATATAGTCACACATATGGACTTTCGAACTCCCTCTGAATATCAATCATCTGATCTCCTCATCAATGATGCTTTTGATGGAGCATTAGACTCCATTTGAATTTGACGTCAATTCTCCTTTTCCTGCAAGAGCATCCTCTGAAAAGATCAAAGGTAAATAGCTTTTATAGTACGTATAGAAATACAATTTAGAGAGATATTACAATGAGTAGATAAATGTAATATTCAAGGATAATAAATACTTATCTGCATATCAACATCCTTGACACAAGTTGGTTCAGTGAAGGTCCTTATACATCAAATCATAAAACACCTTCTCAAATTATTTGAGAGACATCTCCCCTTTGAATTATCTCCCCACTAAAAATGGTTCAATTGGAAATGTAAAATTGGTTATTATTCTCGCCCCACAATGTACAATCCCCACTCTTATATCGTTGAACAATTCTCATGTCTTCTTATGAAATGACTCGATTTCTCCAAGAGAGGTGACACTCTATAATTGATGCTTTCTTTCTAGAAAGAGACACCCTTCCTTGAATTCATGCTTCGTTGTTAATGCTTGACCAAGATCATAACAAATTAATATATCTCTTTAATGAAAGTCACTTTCAGGAATTTTACATAGACCCGTACACATTCCATCATAACTTTTGAACCACACACTTTCTTTCCAATTGCTTCGGTGAGATTGTCTGAAATTTGTTTTTCACCAACATATCCAAAATTTAGCAAAATCCAACGGTGGATTTGTGAGATATGGTCCATTTACCGAGACTGTATTTTCTGAGACAATCACACATTCACCATCAACAAACTACTCTCTTACATTTGCAGTCTGGCTCTGATACCATGTTAAATTTTTAAGATAGCTGCAAATGTATTAACACTCTTTGTTGTATGTGTTTTCCAAATGCAAAAATCTCTCTTTCATTTATATTGGGAATGAGGCTAGGAGAGACATGTCCCTTCATGGGACATGTCTATTCATTATTATTTATAAGAAAGGACATGCCTCTTCCCATTAATTATAATTTAATCAATCTTATAATGTTTCATTAATCAATTATTAATTAAGAATAATATAATAATTTAATATTGAATATTAAATTTTATATGATTAATAATAATATAATATATATAATATATTATTATTAATCAACATATATTATATGTATTCTAATGATCATACGACTAAAGCTACAAACATTAACAAATGAGGCTCCTCTACCATTGGTAAATGAGTTGAGACATGCTTACGCATTGTGTGACACCCTTCCCTAGGCCACTTAAGAACAATTTAATCTCCAATGAATTCATGGATCAGAAGGAGAAGAGGAGTGGTGGAAGAGCTAATTATAAAGGACCAAAAGTTCAAAGATGTAACCTCCCCTTCCTAAGCTAGTCTAGTGTGGAGAGACTGTTAGCCTATTCATAAGGTTCCTGTAGGCTAATGAGTGGGGTTAGGAAATCCTGAAGGTGTAGACAAAAGCAATTTCTTGTTCAGACAGATATAAAGAGCATGACACCCTTTTTCTAGAGCCTTTTCGGACACTTTCCCTATACTTACTATTTTTTTAGTAAATCAGTGATGAGCACCAGCAAAAGTCAATTGCTATTTTTAGTAATGTTGATGGAGCTGGTTTTTATGTTTATCATGAGATTTGATATAGTCCAAAGTTATTATATAACAATAAGTTATAAGTTAATAAAATTAAATTTAAGATTTAATTTTATTATTATTTTATTTATTTAATGGATTATAAAGGCCAAATATTATATCAAAGGTGATTTATTTTAATGCTACATTTTGAGATTAAAAAAAAAAAGGGAAGTGATTCTTATTTTTAAAAACTAACGAAAAAACATTCCCGAAAAAATAGCGGAAAAGTATTCCCGAAAAATAGCAAATATCATTCCCAAAAAATGGCAGAAAAAAGCAAAAAGGTGTTTTTTTTTCGAAACGGTAGCTGAAAAGCTATAAAAGGACTCGAGCTCTCATTTGGACATGTTGGATATTGTTATTGCTTCTGCTTCTATTTTTTAAGGAGATTGTACTTTTTTTTGCTGGTTTCCAAGGACAAAAACCCTTGTCAATGACATTCTCCACATTATTGAGAGACATAGTCAAGAGGATTGGGAGTGGATTGGGAGTGGCTTCACTACAAGAGTCACATTGGAGCTTACTGGGAGTCTAATTACTTCAATCTTCAACATCAAATATTGCAAATCTGATTTTTAGCAACTGCTATGAAAAGTGTAGGGATTTTGGCAAGTATGTTAATTGTTATATTTATTACTATAGCTACATAACAGACCCAACCGTAGCATTTCTGTAATGTATTCATGCGAGCTAGGGTTTTAAAACCCTTTGTATTTGCTGATGACATTTATATTCAATTCCAACAAATGGGTATATTAAATTTGTACTAATATTCTGATTTAATCATCTAAGTATTCATAGTTTACAATATTGTCTCATTTTCAGATTTGTATCAGATTTGGGTGATAAGTTTTAAAAAGTTAAGTTATTTCTATTTTTTATTTGCAATATAAATCTGCCCTTCTATTCTATCTTCTCTTTTCAAGCATCCTCAAAAAACGCATTCAAAAATCAAACAAAAAAATATCAGACCAGAACAGGGCTACATATTTCAGTGGTATCAAAGCAGTTGAATTTTGCCAATCTGGAGGGTTTACTATGACAAAACTGTGACATGATAGATTCAGATCTATTGCCATATACATTGCATTACTATTGGCATAGGTCAGCTCAAGATTGGAGAGAAGGAGAACAAAGAACACACAATATGGAAGATCGGGATGCCAGAAGAGAAGAAAGATTCTTGAGAGATAGGAATGCAAGAAAAGGACTAGATGAAAGATTTATGAATCTGTTTGATGTTCTAGTTAGGGGACAACAACAACAGAAAGAGAGGATGGATTTATTGACTCAAACGATGGCTCAACAAAAGGGGTTGAACGCTGGTGCAAATAGTAATAATAATACAGGTAATGGAGGCAACAATGGTCATGGGGAGAATTCAAGACATGGTAGGCACAACCATCAGCAAACTAGAACTATTTGTTATGTTACATTCCTTTTTTGTGACCTTTTTATTTTAATAACAGTAATAACTGCTTCATATGAAGTGTTATGATAACAGCCATGTCAGTTACTTTGGTTCATAGACATCAAGTAAGAATGTTTTATGTATATACAGTTATGCTAATGGAATTAATATTAGAAAGATGATTTAATATTTTTGGAACTAGTTATGATGGGATTCTTTTGAAAATACTGAAGTATATTTGATTATGTTAATTAGCTATTATTGCAATGATGGGGATATCTAATTCTTGCATGTCAGTGGATGCAGGAAGAAGATCCAACCCACTAGCGGGGGAAGAGTATCATTAGCATAGGGGTATGTGAACATACAGTGGAATCAAGAATGCCATCCGAGCTAGAATCCCAACCGTCGTCAGTTACCTTATCTAGGAGGGAAGTTCCTTAGATGTCTTGTCAGTTACCTTCTACCCTGGTAGTAGAAGTTTGGCCTTGCAAGTATTTTTATGTGTGGGGACTTCTCATCAATCTTAATAAACAACCTTGGGTAACATTATTTATGTTATCCTGTGATTTTAGAAAGTTTTGCATTTATTATTTTATATAGGATGGTTTGTTATTGATATTGTAGGTCTTCCAAATAGAAATGAAGGCCATAGAATAGTAGGGGCCTCTCACCTTCGGGCTGATCGGATCTATGGATCGAAAAGAGCTCCAGCCACCTACTGGATTGAATCCCTGCCCGGTGGGAGTTAGGATGGATTGAATCATCCGGAATATAGATGAGAAAGGGAATCAATGTTAAGCAGATCAGTGGGGTCCTAACTAAAGTTGTAACGATGAGGAACTATATGTGATGACAGCTACTTTCGGGCTATCCAGATTAAGAAAGCTACTTCTGGTAGAGAGCAATAGACCTTCCAACAAGATAAATAAAGCTACTGAATTATATAAAAGAAGCGCAATCAATTTGTTAACTTTTGCTCTCCCATTCAGTGGTGTAGGCAGTTGTTTATTCATTTTTATGAGATACGTCAGTTTTCCTTTCTCCCTAGGCGAACAAGGTGGCAACAGTAACTCCCTCTTCCCACCGCGCGCAAGGAGTTACTCCTTGCCCACATACCTCTAAGAAGTCTTGCATTGGCTGGGGATGGATTCATTCATGTTGATTGTTATTCTTGTGTGTGGAAGCTTGTAAGCTCAGGGTAAAAGTATTGAGATTGTATTGTTTCGATTGACGTTGGAGAAAGGAACTAGTCTGTGCATTGTAAGAACTGGGTTGTCTTTGCCTTCGAACCAAGTGTCTTTGTATAGGCACATTTTCCCTATTCACTTTGTCAATTGCTTATAACTTATAAGTTGGTCTTCTTTACTCGCATATTCCGCATTGAAGCTTTGAATTGAGGTTTTCTTTATTCAAATACTATGTGGTAGATCAAAAGACCAGATGCATTTTGTTATGTGTTGGAAGTTGCATTTCATTCCGTTCTTAGGTGTTTTTAGTTTATATTATTTTCTTACAACTACCCTTGAGGGGTTGTCTGATTTTTAATATGTTTCAGATTGATAAGGAAGAACATTTGCATCTTTGCATTTCATAACCGTGTGTCGAGAATAATATATTCACAGGTCTGAATGCACGTCTAAGATTTGATAGGCCAGACCATTACATCTTTGCCTATGTATAATTGTATGTCAAATAGTTGCATTCGCAGGTCTACTTGATTGTTACCGAATTAATAGGAGAGATTATCCTTCAATCTGCATTCATGTATTCGAGTGATAATGGATTCATTCTAAAACTGCATACAATTATCTGATTATTGGAGAATGCTAGTTCATAGTTGCATATATGAAAGATTCGTTCATTTGAAATTCCATGCATACAACAGATTTGATTAAAGGTTCATTATAGCTCTATTTTCATAAAAGTTCCAATAAGGATGGAATTCATTAATCTGATTCTATAAAGAAAACAAATTTAGTTATGCATGGAGCTTAGGCATCTAATTCTTGTGGATGGCGCATCATTAAATCTTTCACTCTGATTTTACGTTGGAAACAAATGGGTAAATGAAACTCCCTGCCTAGGTCATAGAAGAATCTGGATAACTCTGTTTTGAGCCAAAGAACCCGTCAAATGAGACCGAACCTTCTTGAGGCAAAGTTGCTGATAAATTTGATAGTTGATTAAGCAAAGCCCTGGAATGGGAAATGTTCACTTGCTGAAACTTATGATACCTTAGAGAATGAAGCCATCCAGATGTGAATATATGAATTATAGGGCCGGGAGGATCCTTAAAAGAGTCTGGTGGTGACATTGACTGCACAGAGAATGTACTTGTATGGGTTTCTAAAACCTTGGCCAACGTGGTAGTACGCTACGAGTAGTATACGTTAGTCATTAGAACCAGTAGTGCAGCGTCTAGCTATGAAGGTCACCTAGTAGGTGAATATGTCCTTAGGATGACTGGCTACAGCGGTTGCGGGTTCTACACCAAGTCTTGGATGGCAAGAAAATGGAAATTGTCTTCTTATGCACTTGGGAAAGGTTGGGGTACTTTCGTTGCGAGTTGTACGGGTGACTGTTAAGTCACGATCAAAAGATTCATGACTGGGTGGTAAGAACTCATGATGATACTCTTTCGCCCATGAAGGAGGAAAGCTGAAGAAAGAACAACTAAAATGGAACAGAATGTACAAGTCTTATTCTTGTCAGTTAATTCTGTTATTTCATTCCCAATATTTTAATATGTATTATTTTCCTTTAGAAATTAAAAGAATTAGATGAATTCAGCTTCATGTGAAATGCAAGTAGCAATTTCTTTCTAGTTAGTTAATGTAACTTACTTTTCATGTTCATAGGAAAATGGAAGTTAGTTATTTCAGTTACATTGCTATTTTCTTTTCTCGCAAGTAAAATTTTATTTTCCTAATTTATTAGGATAGCAGGGTTGAGATGTTACAAGTTATAGACCACTTATGCCCATTTTTCCACCCAAGTCACCAGTCCAGGTAAATAATGAACCACACATCATTGAGTAGTAGAACCAATTTCGACAGGATTGGGAGAGTTGATGCCCAAAGTTTTAGGCGGCCATAGCTTTGAGGGATTGCATAGATGTCAAGATGAAACACAAACCTTGTACTGGTTACAGAACACAAAACTATGATTTATAGAAGAAAGTAGGCAAACTCACACTACCTTATTATGATGGATTCGGAAAGACCACAACTAGAGCATGGATACAAAAGGTAGATACATACTTTCAGCTCAATCTGATACCGAAGAAGGAAGCTATCAAGTATGCAAAAATACACCTAGATGGTATTGTACATAAGTAGTGGCGTCACGAGATGATTACCATGAGTCATGATGGGATCACCTCTTACAAGGAGTTTACAAAAAGAATGATTGAGAGATTTGACAAAAAGGATCCAGAACTCCATTTCAAAGAGTTAGCACAGTTGAAGCAGTGGATGAATACATTACAGACTTTCAGAGGTTGTTTGTCTTGGTGAAAGACATTTCAGAAAGGAGACTTATAGTACCCTTTGTGGATGGTCTATCAGATCCGTTGAGAGGCTAGATCAAAGCTCTCAACCCACTCATTTTAAAGGAGACCACTAAAAAGGCAACAGATATGGAGGCTTCTACATCTAGAAGCACATTTCAATCTAAGGGCTTTCCTTCAAAGAAAGAAAAAGATAAGAAGCCATTCCATATGGAATCACATCACCCATGAGATGATTCAAACAAATTGGACAGTGAGCAATTAAATGACCTTAGGAGGAAGAAATTGTGTTCCATTGCAAGGAGCCTTGGGACCCTTCCTATAAGTGTAGTGTTAAGGTTGAGGTGAAACAATTGGAATGCTTTTCTACTGAGGAGTCCGCATCAGAAAATTCAGATCAGCGGTCTGATTTTGATGATGAAGAAGAGGAAAACATGGTGGAAGAGGAAACCAAGGAAGAGTGAACCATTGCCGAACTCACGAGTGCTCAAAAAGCTATTACATTAAAGGTTAAAGGAGTAACACATGGGCAGCGATTGGTAGCATTGATAGATACAAGTGTTGTAGTGTCTCTCCCATTGGCTTTCTGCATGACATCTTGATGGATGTGGCTTCAGCAGTATGTTGTGTTAGTGCCTTCGTGCTGATAGATGAGATTTCTTGTGATGCCTTGTTTGGATCAGGATGTTGTCTTGTTGCTCTATGTAATTGGTTGAGTTTAACATGTGCTTGGTTGGATATATGCTTGCACTGTATGATTTAGGATGACCCGTGAGAGGTTGGTACCTTCGGGTGATCTGATTTATGCCATTGCATTCGCAAGTTGTTTATGTCCTTGTGCCTGGTTGTGAGAACCTTTGTATTATGTCTTGTTGCATACCTGATTTGGGATGTTAGACCTTCTGAGGTTGTCTTCTGGGTTTAGTGGACTCATTGTGTTCTTGATGATTTGATCTGAGCCTGATTCCTTTATGTGATTTGGTGACTATTCCCATGTTATGATTTAATATTGGCTTTGTGAGATGCACCTAGTTTAATTCATTCTTGTGTTCATTTCGAGAATACTACTGTGGTTATGATGGTATATGGCTTATTTGGCTTACGAGACATCATTGATTATGCGACTTATACTATGATTGATGGTTCACTGATTTATGTGTAAATGGTTACTAGATTGTGATTGTTTATCACATCTTAATGTTAGATTATACTGCTGGTTACCATTTTGATCATATATGCATGATGTTGTCTTGATGTGACATGATGCCTTATGATGATTATCATTGATTTCTTGTTATATTGTGCCCTTTTTGTGGTTGGATAATTGATTTGACATTTTCACTGATATACATGCTCATATTGTCGTAAATGATTATTTTGATGTTTTAAAGTTAAATGAAAGGCTTAATTTAAATGAAATATACATTGAGGATTAAAATATGGAACGACCAGTGTCTTGACCTTAGTTACAAGACTCCGACTCGCCTCAGACTCGGCAAGCTGATTTCAAACTCGGACTCGAACTCGGCCTCTGCACTTGGCAAGGACTCGACGAGGACTCAGCAAATTGAAAAACCCAAGAAATTCAAAGATTTTTAAGGATTCAAAACTTTTTTCATGCATCATTTAGTGAATTAACATCAATTACACAATAATTGAGATAACTAGAAGCTAACTTGCACACATACACAAGTTTTACATTGATCACATAAGTATAAATGTGAATTTATGAAGGAAATAAGTTAAACTAAAATTATATAGAAGGTATAGGTTATTTATTATCATCATGTTGAGTATTGTGTTCACATTGAAGACTGTTTGTGGTATCTCCCTTGAAGTGGACTACAAGGTTGCTCCCTCGAAGTGGCATATTATTATCAAGTGTTTACAACATATTTCATATTATATTCTTCTACCATCCAAGTTATTTCATTAGAGCTTCGCTTTAATTTTTTGTTCTTAGTAGATTAGAAAGAACATTATGAATTTTTGGAATGATATGAAGTATATAATTGCTCAAATGCCATCATATTTTAACTTTGTCAAATGACTGGTTTAATAGACATTTTGTTTTTCAATGTTTCACAAACCTTAAAACTGTTCTTTTATTGTTCTCAAGATGTCCAATTCTTTAAAAGGAAAGCATTTTATTTGTTGCAATGCTTTCAAATTTGATAGTGTTGTTTTAATACCTGGTTCCAAGACTTTGTGATTACAATTTGTGATTTGACACTGCTTTTTTGGCAAAAAATTTAGTGAAATTCTGCTGCAATCTCCTTTATAGACAATAAGTCATATTTAATACCTGCTACATGCTTGAAATTTTTTACTACTCCATGTTGGTTGCCTTATTGGAAATCACCATTTCAAATTTTTGGAACTTGCTATTACAATATGGTCATATAAGCCAAAAAATCATTAAAAATAATTTTAAAATGTTCTTTGTTTACTTTATGGCTCAGCTGGCCGTGAAAGAGTCCTGGCCACAGGACTTCCTGAGTCAAGAGAGTCCATGGACTCTGCAAGTCTTGACAGGACTCTACAGGACTCGGCCGAGTCAGTGTCCGGAGGCCAAAAAACTGTGGAGCCCTGACTGGGCTCGGGACTCGCAGAGTCCTGCCAAGACTCACAGAGTCCTTCCAGGACTCGTAAAGTCCTGTAATTATGGTCTAGACATTCTAATATACACAAATGATCGCGTCACTAGAGCGTCAATGTTCCATTAAGCGTATTTTATTACTCATGTTTATACTTCGGCTATTTATACTATGAGTTGTTGCACTTGATGTTTGCATGTTTCAGTGAATAGCTACCGGACATTGTTTCGCCTTAGCTGCAGGTTTGAGCGTGTCTTATCCCCGACAGTGGCACAGGAGATAGTTTCACTGGTCGTTCATTGTTGAGCCAATATCGTCCTTGTATGGACGATGTATCCTTAATTTATATTATACCTCCGGTACGTATGGGTAAATTTTGACTTCTTATAGCAAATTGTGATAGACCAATATTTGTGTATGTGCATTTAGAATTTCCATAGTTGTCACGATGGAGATTAAATGCTGATTTAATTGTCTGGGGGTTTAATTTCTCTTGCCAGCTAATTAGCTGTAGTCGGATTCAATTTAATTGGAATTGATTTAATTTATTTCGAGAACTCTGTAGTTTGTTTAATTTATTTAAGTGATTTAATTTTAAAGTCTTTTTGGGCTTTTGGGAAAAAGTGACTTTAATTTGAGGAAAAGGAATTTATTTTCCTCACTTTTGCATTTGGTGAAATAGGATTTTGCTCCAAATTGGTTTGGAGAAAATCATTGATTTTCTCGTTGTGTTTGATCCATTTGTCAGATATACGTGTGTAGCAGCTCGTTGGATTCGTGTTGTGATTGCTCTCCTTTCTGTGGAGCCGTTTGCATTTTCATGGTGGATTCTTTTTCTTCTCTCTGTTTTTGTATTTCCCACTTGATGTGAGGTAGGGCATCTCATATTTTTTGTTTTGCTTCATCTTTTCGAATGAAGTATAGTGCTTTAGTTGCATGGGTTGAGAATTAAAACTCCTCCACAATTTCATAGCATTTCATTGCCCGATTGGGTATATGCATTTATTTTAAGTTTTTGAAATTGGAAATGCATGGTTTTTATGGTGTTTTGCTGCCCGTTTTTCCGTGTGTGCCCTGAACAAGAATTTTATTGGATAATTGAGTTGTTGGGTGTATTTGAGCAAATAGGTTTTAATTTCGTAGCTTAGTTTTGAGTTTCATTTTTGGGCAATTTTGGATTCGCCTTGATTTGTGTATCTTCCAGTTTTGTTTGTCGCCATGTTTGGCACAATTGGTTTGTTGGACCTTGTAGTAACTCGTGTTTGTAGTAGGATCACGCAATCGGAATGGATGGAGGACATTCTGAATAAAAACCATCGCGATCCGCACTCACCTGTTTGATGCTAAAACGTCGATTTCTTACCTTGTCGGCTTTTGCCCAAATTTGGGATTTTATTGTATTTTGTGGGTTGTGAGCTTTCCTCGCATCCCCACAAGATGTTTGATGGATTCTATCGAAATCCGAGCTCTTGGCATAGTGGCCAATTGAGCAATTTGGCATTTGTGTCTTTTATTGTTCTTTCTCAATTTCTTGCCTTGAGAGTTGGGAGTGAATTGCCTCCAAATATTGCCTTGGTTTCTTAGCTTTGTTTATGCTTGCTTTGAGTTTGCATTGGATTTATTGATGCGTGGATTTGAAGATCGCATCCCTGGGCATAGTTGGGCTATGCCTACTTAACAGGATCTTGAGAGACCCGTACTCTTGGTCTATGATCGATTGAGTGCTTCTCGTATTTCGATGGAATCTTGACTTTGAGCCTTTCGGAGTTATTTGTTTATCGTTGTTGCTCTGTCTTTTGTTATGGCACACTCCATGCTTGAGTTGAGCACGCATGTGATATGTGGATGTAGGATGTTGAGACCGCATTCAGGCATGTAGTTGAGCTATGCTCCTATGCCGAGGTCTGAGTGACCCGTGCTCTTGTTTTGAGATCAATAGAGCTTACCAGGTTTCATTATGTGTCATGACATTGATGTCTTTGTTGCTTTATGCCTTGTTTCATTGCTTGCATTGTGCCTCGTTGTAGAACGATATGAGGCTAGTGAGACTTACGTGGATCCCAACCCGTAAGTGGCTGACAGAGGCCACACGAAGGAGTCCTTAAGAAAGTGATAACATAACAAACTAAATTGGGTAAAACACATTAAAAAGAGTAACTTGACTACGTGGCCACCCAACATTCAACCCAAAGAGTCCTCTTAAAAAAGGGTGGAAGATGAACTTAAACAAGAGTTAAGGAAAAATAAATTTGTTACACATGCAAGGAACCATTGGCCCCAGGTCATAAGTGTGTGGAAAAGAGAAAGAATCATCAACTAGAGAAATATTCAGCTGATAAATCAGAATCAGAGACTTAAAAACAGCAAACTGAAACAGAGGATAGTGAGGAAGAAAAGTTAGTAGAGGTGTCTGGAGAAAAGAATAAGGGTGAAGGTGTCCTTCTAGACTCTCTAGTTTGAAAAGGACTAGTATGTATAAAGTTAGAGGCATATTGAAAATGCAGCCCATTGTTGCACTTATTGATATTGGTGCCACACATAATTTCATCAATGAGAACATAGTTAAACAAAGAGAGCTAAACACTGCAAGGTTTGTGGCTTAAGAGTTATGGCAGCAAATGGTCACACTATGAGTTGCATGAAAAAGATTCCTCAATTGAGGTTTCCTATGAATCACTATGATGTTAACGATGTTTTCTACGTGTACACTAGAGGCTTAGAGGTTACTCTTGGTATGCATTGGCTTTGATCTCTTGGTGAGGTCACCTTGAACCTCAATGTTATGGAGCTGTGTTGTGAGGTTTTCACACCATCGCCCCATTGTAAATGGGGACCCCCTCTTTTGCAAGCAGTAGGAGTAGTGGTCTTAGGTAGTCTTTGTTGGCGACAGTTTTCAAGCCCCTTGGTCCGGCAAGTGA
>MU224242.1:1128963-1175658 GCA_018584345.1 Thuja plicata
TTAAACTGAAACAGTATGATCTGTTCACATATACAACTTATACTTGCAGATTTTCAGATCTATTGTAATCTCACAAACTATTCTGATCAATATAACTCTGTTTATACCTTTGCTCCACTTTGATTCTGCTCGGTGATGCCGTGCTCTGTTGCTCGGTGTCCGCAGAATTCTCTAGCTCTTTCCTCAGCTTGTTGATCAGCACTGTATGAAATTGTTCTTCATAAGTTTCTCTTTAGCATCCTCTTTTCTTTTTCTCCCCACACCAATTCGTAATGAATTGAGTTGTCTCTTAAGTAGACATGATATCACCGTTGTTAGGTTCTTGATCTTCTTGATCTTGGCGTGATCCACAATTCTCGCCAATTAGATTTAAAGCAAAACTCTTGTTTTATCTCACTGAGATCTTCTTGCCAACTAGACAAATCAGCTTTAAATCAATCACTTATCTTTGGCTTATCTTGTCGATGAAAACAATGATAACTACCAGTTAACTCTATATTTAGCTCTGCTAGCTAGATATTTTATCGTTTGTGAACTCCAGTTATTTTTAGTTTTAACTCTCTGATAATGTCGGTCAACACTCCAGTTCTCCTCGGGCTTCTCTGTTGGTTTATACTATGTTTCTGGCCGTCGAATTTGCTTGTGATTCTACTCATCGGTTTTCTTGCTCGGGCATCACTGTGACTTGACTATCGGTGATCTCTATCCGTCGGGTTCCACTGACCGTTGGTGTTTGTAGTCACAATGTGAATGCTTGTCTTTTATGCATTACAAAAAGCATAATTTTTATCTCTTTGATTCTCTGAAGTCTTTGACACTTTGATTATAACCGATTAGATTATATCAAGTTGACATCAATGACAATACAATCCATTAACTGATTTAATGTCTTGCATTATCCTTCTGCATTTCGGTGATCAACTTAACATCTTCAAACATTCAATCAGTTACATGTCATCAGCATGATGATGATTTAGAGGAAGAACAGGTTCTTAATGAAAGTTTGTTTCATATGATAAGCCAATATGAAAGTGATCAATAAAGCATGATGAATAACTTTGTGAATTCACCACAAGTAAAGAAAAATTATGATGTGTTAGGGATTGAAGGACACCTTAGTGTGGTGGAGCCTTGTTTGGGTTGAATATCTATATATACAGGATCATTTGTGTGGGCTATTTGAAATCAAAGATGATGGGAGAGATATACCATGGGAGGCCTTGGATCCAAATGGTGAAACAAATGTTGTTGTTATCTGTTTTTTCAGTCAATGAATCCATTTGTTTCAAACAAGTAGATTGGACAAAGACGTTGAATAAAATTTGGACCACTAAGGTGTTGGTGACTCATGGAAGTGAATTTGCAGCCAAGGGAACGAACAGAAAACTTGTTTTCGCCGCAGAGGTTCTGATTTACAGTGATTTATTCCTCTTTGGAAGTGATACATTTGGAAAATTTAGATTTAAATAGCTGCAGCTTTGAGGTTTTTCAGACCATTCGACCTCTTGATAGGCTTAGTTTTGAGTTTAACTTGATGAGAATGAGTGTTTCAATTGCCCAAGTTCAATGTTGCATGGGTATTGAGGCACCCATTGGTGGTTATTTATTGTTTTCACCTTTGCTCTTATGGAGGGACAGCAGTTTATTTTGCATAGACAGCTCCATTAAGTCAGAGTACAGAGTATGGTGAATGAGAGAGTTAACGTCCACTCTCTTAAGTTTGTTCCCATAGAGCCTCAAGTTTGCGATTATGGAGAGCAGTTTACCAATGAGTTTGTAGAGATATCCATTATTGGGTGCTCTAATTGCAGGAGTCCTGGAGATCATTTGTGCAGGAGCCCAACAATATAGCGTTGTGAGCAGATGGAGCTACAGATCTTTTAGACTTATTTGGTACCCTAGATTCTTATTGATTATAGTTCAAGAATCGAGATCAATCAGTTTATTTGTTGGCATTGCTTGGGGACAGGCAATCTTGGGGAAGGGCAACTGTAATGTCCCTTTTTTGCCTTTAGTTTATTATGAGGTTTCGATTAGCCTATTCTTGGGTTCCGGTAGGCCAAGTGGATGTGGTTAGGGGACTCAATGTCCTGAGGAGAGCTCTAGCAGAGGTTTACAGAGTAGTCTGACAGACTATTTTTAGCATATTGCTATTTTTAGCACTTGGTCATAGCTTCAATCTTCTCTTAGTTCAATGCAATACTTTTCAATTCTGGCCTTGGTGAGTGTTTTTTGCTATACCTGGTAAATTACATACATGAAATAATAATAATAAAGATGGCAATGTGTACCAGATACGAGACTAAACTATATCTTAATTCGTTAATGAATTAACTACAAAATGAAGACCAAAGATGGTCGTCGAAGGATTACAGTTTATTTGACTACACCATCCTACCTTCGTTGGCAATACACAACATATTTAAAGGACCTGACGGTTGCCAAGAGGAACACAAGCGTCAACCAACCAACACATACAACTACCCAAGAGTGACAACAAACTTAACACGAACAATTAATAGATTGACAATAACCAATATTATCAAACATAACAATAGACATTGTACGTCGACTACATCATCCCACCAAAAGAAAAGGTCGTCTTCTAGACGACATTATACATCAAGTAATATTTGGGAAGACTAATGGCAAGAGACTCGTACTAGACAAACTCAAAGTTGTAGTGTATAGGGGGCAGTAACCCCTAAGGAGTCAAGGGGCAGCGCCCCTTACGAGGGTTTGGGGGCAACACCCCCAACAAGGTCCCGAGGCATGCTACTTCTCGCAATATAGAGTGGGGTCAAGGGGTAGAGCTCTCACTGCCAAGACAAAATTAAGACCTTCAAAACCACACAAAACTCCATGGGGCACATCATATCCTTGATTTTTTTAAATGCCAAAAGCAATACTGATAAAACCCAAAAATAGAGATTTTGCAACGTTTAACCAACATATAATGTCAAAATTCTGATTAAATCAAACTCTCCACTTCAAAATGATCGTACTAAAAGTTGTCATACAAGGTTATCATTTGTCCATACCAGTCTGTGCACTCTTTGCCACTGTATCTATACATGGTGAGAGAATTGTGCACATACTAAGTCAAAAGTTTGTGCCACTCATACGATAGATTGGCACTAAGAGGACAATAGACGATGAGATAGAGCACATAGAACAGCTTGAAAGATGACCCGTACAGCATACGGTAATGACAATACCATACACCTACAAGAATAGCCCATATGACGTACGACATGAGTAACCAGAGTGGTCATACGGTGCATTGGGGATGTTGTACAGAATGCAAAGTATTTCGTCGAGTTGAAAACCCAGAAGGCCATACATATGGAAAACATATTTCACTTCAAGTGTCGTACAGAATATAGTACCCGATCAAAGTGTTTGTACACGGTGTCATACAAAATAATTAAAGTCTCATACGAGAGAATGTAAGGGTCATACAAGTTGTCATCTAAAGAATTCAAGTGTCATACAGGATGGTGATGTCGTATGAAGGTTCCATATGGGTGTTGTGCATGAGGTTGAAAGTATCGTACAGATGCACTGTACGGGAGCAATGAATGTTGCATCAAAAAAAATCCCCAACCTCTGTATGGACAGTGTCGTACAATGCACAAAATGGTAGGGTTGTATGTTGTACAAAGTTAGCAAAGGTCGTACGGGGGACTGTGGAATCCATATAGAGTGATTGGTCCATCATACGATATTGTACAAGCTCTACCTTTGCTTCATACAGATTGGTGCAAGAATGATTTTTTCCTTCCAACTTTGTACTACCGAGTTCGTTGCAAGGTAAAATCCTACAGAGGCTACCTTCCACTTCTGCCAAAAACAAAAATACCCTTGCTAAGAGTGGGATTTATAAATTTACCAAGGGTGTGAATTCAACAATGACCTTTGCATAGTCTTCATTGTTTCTTTTTCCAATTCTTTTCCTTTGAATTTTTAGTGAAGTAGTTTTTTCTTGACAATCCTGGTTTATGCTTTATGTTACATATTCTACTCTTTGTACTGTAACATGTGTCGTCCATAACTTAATAGAGAGTTGTGGCTTCAAGAAAATTGCAAGTTGGTGAAAATATCTCATAGTCCTCTGATTGCCAATGGCATAGTCCATTCAGGGAACTCATCTCATCTAGAGAATAATCTTCTAGCTCAAGCACCCCTTCATCATTTGACTCCATGTGCTTCCTTCTTCCATCCATTCCCAACACTCCATCTTCTAACTTTGATTCAAAGGACGCCAAATACTCACTCACCACCTAGTTTCTCAAATTGATGACATACTTCCTCCCTTTACTCTCAATCGAAAGTGTGTTCCACTTCCAATTATGATTCTCCTTGGCAGCAGTGAGCCAACCTCTCCCAAGAAGCGCATCATATGCCTTCTTTTCCAACAGTATAACTACAAAATCCAAGAAAAAACGTTGTGTATCAATTATTACCTTTTGTGCCATCAATGTTCCCAAAAACTTAATGCCACGTTGGCTGACACCTACCCAGTGGTAGGATGGCGGCCAAAGTGTCGACTTACCAAGGCATTCCAAGTTTCTTCCGACATAACATTGACTCCTGAGCCTCTGTCAACGATGGTGTCTGTTAATTTTCTTCCCATGATCTCTATCTCAACAACAATTGGCTTACTCTCGATGCTTATAGCCAACATTGGGTCACTTGCCACGTCCGCTTCATATAGCAGTTCCTCTGATGGCTTCTTTTGTGGTTGACATTCTTTCTGGCTGATTGTGTTACCGACTATATTTAATTTTGTCATTTATAGTTGTGGCATGGTTTGTAGAAGATCTGCGACATTGATGGATACAGTTGTTTGTAGCACCTTCCAAACCATGTTCTTCTCTGACTCCAAGCGCACTAACGTACTTACAATTTTGTTGGAGGTTATTCGTTCCTTCACCATCACTTGTGCTATCTCTACTCTGGCTTTGCGAAGTCATTCTTTTTCGTACAAGGGTCCAAGTACACCACCTTCTTTGTATGTGCTATTGTGATTGCCAAAACTACCTCTTCTTGTTCCTCCATGCCAACATATTAATACCCTTTGCTTCAAGCAGTTGATGTCTTCATGGCTATCTAATCCACACCATTTGGACAATACTTGTACATTATCCTTAATCTAGCAAGTCCCTTGTGAGGTTTCCCCATTTGCTACATTATTGGCACTATACGATAGGACATCCTCTCGAGTTGTACTCTATTTGATTATGCCCTCGTTAATTTCCATAACCACCTAGCAATACATTTGATGGTTTCAATGGTGTACTCTCCCTGTGTAAAGAGCACTTGCACACTTATAGTCTTCAAATTATATGTCATTCCTTTATTGAATGACCCATCACTTGGCAAATCTCACAAAACGTCATTTTAGAACAATTACCTTTAATGTGCCCCTCATTTTTGCACCCAGTACACTATTGTTCATTGCTTTCTTTCTTGGTTCCTTTCTTGGCCTTCAATTCTTTCATCATTCTCATCGTATCCCCTCATAAGGCCACGATTGTTGTTGATTCATCATCACTACCACCCTCAGTGCTCTCATCATTGTCTATCTTCTTCTTCCCTCGGGCAGATGTCATGTTTTGACTCTCGATGTCCATTGTCCAATTCTAGGCATCAACGTATGAGGAGAAAGGCACCACTTTCATCTTTTTGCACAATGAGGGAATTAACCCCACATGAACCACCTCTTCTTCAACCCATCTGCAAGCTAATTTTCCAGCTTGACCAGCAATTCCTTGAGGCTATGATTATAAGCTCGTGCATTCTCATGTTTCCCTTGTTTGGTGTTGTAAATTTCAGTGATGATTCCATTGTCATCATATAGCAGTTTAAACTCAGTCTCGAATGCCTTCTTCAACACATCCCAGGAGACTATGTATGAAGCATCCAATTATGTGAACAAGTCAATGGTTGCACCCCGAAGCATTGATAGAAACGCTCTTAGCCGATAGTCCTTGTCATCCTGACCGCTTGCTACCTAGATAGTCACGCATGTCTTGCAATGCATCGTAGGATCATCTGACTTGTTCCCCGTGAACTTTGGCAATTTCTTCCAATCCACATTCGGACTTGTCAGAGGAGTCACCATCTTTATTGCCTGCTAGCTCCCTTGTGTCAAACCTAGGTAGATTGTTTTGACTACTACATTCTTGTGCTTTCCCTACACTCTCGACCATGTGCTCATCCTCTACAAATGCACCTCTAGTGTCCCCAACACCTTGGGACTTTCAAGCTCCGACTCATTCTTGTACTCCCTCCATTTGGTGGTCTTTGGTTCAAATCCTCCAATTTTGGGTTCTCCTAAGATGGATAGATTCTTAATACGATGAAATGTGTTTATCAGTTAAAAAAATCCTTCTTCGTACTCCTCATTTAATGTTGACTGTATAGAAAGGCTCTCGTTTGGGAATCATCCAACTAGATATTCCTCAATTGTTTCTTGTTATCTTCTCCTTTGTTCTCTTTGTTCTACAATCCTTAAAGATTGTCTGATCAATTTTGTCTTGGCCACCTTGTGGCCTCTTCTTGCCTTTATTGGGATCCAAGGGCGTGAATCACGCAATGATGACCCAATTTCTTTTAAGTCAATGACCCCAAATGTTTACCGCTATACCTGATAAATTACATACATGAAATAATAATAAAGATGGTTGTTGTAATATCCCCTATTTGAAATAGAATTTAATAATAAATAATAATAAATTTAAATATAAGAAAAATAAAAATAAATAAATAAGTAATAATAAATTATGCTATGTATCGAAGATAAATGGGAGTATTGAATCCTTCCATATGCCACTGACCACCAAAAGAACGAACGATAGCCATTGTTATTGAATTGAAGGGTGGAGGACAAAAGCATGGCAAAATATCAATACTAGTAACTACTGTCATAGCCTTGATGCGGCATAATATATACAACTATTACATATTTGATGTAAATGATAGCAATCGTATGTATGAAGAGTGAAACTCCAATAATCTGAACTCCAGTTGACAAGCAATATTAATTAATATATGTCAATGAAGGATATCATTAAGCGATTTGGAGGACGAAGACTTTGTAAACTAAATCTGACAATAATACTCCAACGTGGAAGGAAACATATTTATCTCTGTTGACTAATAACAAGTAAGACTAGTTACTGCTCACACAAAGGTCACATATGAAGGAGTCGAAAGACATAAATGTTAAGCAGAATGATAATAATCCATAAGGCAGCGATTATACAAGTTATACAGTAAACTAATCATTTTAAAAATTAAGAGATTAATATGATACGTGCCTCCTCCAAAAGACTTAAACATTGGGAGATGGAACTATAAAATATGGAACACCGTCATCGAAGGGGGGGAATATAGGAGGATATTATATGATATATACTGGAAACGGATCAGAATCAGAGGATCAAAGGATCATTGATTATGGATATAGTTGGTAATGAATTCAGATTTTCGTAACAACATCAGAAATTATATATCTATACTTGTAAGAGACGTATCTACATCCTGAAGGGTCCATTACATACATCTGAATTATATTGAATTAGACTAAATATACATGTATATATCTAATATATATATTTGGATTGTATTTTATATATTATTCATATCTGAGATACTTATATTATTTCATGTATAAATATATATAACTATAAATAATCGTAAATTCAGAATTATATAAAAATGACATTTGATAAGGAATGAAGTGTCAGATATTTCTAAGAGGGAATATAGAATGATAGTTGATAAAATATATTAATTACTGTTTACAAGAAGAGATGGAAGGAGTAGAGAATATGTTAGAATAAATTAAAGGAATTGGGAAATGGAATCGTATATATTGCTGGCAACAGTCAATTAATTGATGCTGATAACATCATATCAGAATACTATTCATATATATAGATATATAGTACATATATATATTATAGTATTCACTCATAATAGTAAGTTCAGAAATGTGTAAACATATATATATATATATATAAAATCAGAATTATATATATCTTATTTTATGAATTATAATTATTAATAAGCGAGGTCAGAATTATATATATATCATTTGTCCATATTCAGACTTATCACCCTGCTGGACTGAAGAGGAGGAATGTAATGATGTCTTCAAGGAGGTGCTTGTCTAAATCCAGCCAATAGCTTTCTGTCCCAAAATAGGGTGGGGGTCAGCGTCCCAATAGCTTGGGCTTGGACCTGTAAACCTTGAGGGAGCCTATTGGAAATGGTCTCTAGGCGCTTTGGTCACATCCCCAAAGTCTTCCTATTCAATTCAACAAGATAATAAGCTGGATATGGGATCATCAATTGCTTGATATAGTCATAAGAGGAAATACAAATCTTATTTAAATTGTTATTTCATTTAACTAAGTTGAAATACTAAATTATTCTATGTCAATTATAAGCATGATAAGTAGTTTAGAGTGATCCAAGGTTACAAACTAACAAGGGTCATTACAATTGTGCATACCAGATACAAGAGTAAACCATATCTTGATTCGCTCATGAACTCATTACAGAAAAGAAGCCCAAAGATGGTCTACCAAGGATTACAATTCATCTAACTACACCATCCTACTTTCCTTGAGATGCACAAAATATTTAAAGGAACACAACCGTCAACATATTGACACTTTCAACTACCCGAGAGTGAGAACAAACTTAATACGGACAATCAATACATTGATGATAACCAATATTAGAAAACAAAACAATAGACATTGTACACTGTTCCCGAGTTCCCGTAGGCTAAGTGGATGTGGTCAGGGTACTCAAAGTCCTAAAGGGAGCTCTAGCAGAGGTTTTCAGAGTATTCTGACAAACTCTCTATTTTTAACATATGGCTATTTTTGACACTTAGACGTGGCTTCTATATTCTCTCAGCTCAAAGCAATACTTTTAAGTTCTGGTCTTGGTGAGTTCTAATGGTTTCAAGGTGAAATTTGATTTTTGTCAAAAAGTCTTTTACAAAGTTACTTTGACTTAAGTGAAGATGATAGGTTCATGAAATGCCTCTTGTTCATTGCCTAGTAAAGTGGTGACTTAAAGTTGTTTCTAAGGGCAAGAATAGACTTTAGAAGGTAAACGCCAAGGTATAAAGGTGTTCTACTATTTTAAAGGATTATTTTATTACCTCCAAAGTGCATGCCAAGCAACGTGTGATAAAGTGATTTTTAAACAAAATGTTACTAAGAGCCCTTGAGTTGGGTCGAAAACTATGGGTTCATTTCATGTTGTTTTAAAAAGTGAAATGGAGGCAAATGTGACTGATTCAAATTAAGGTTGCCCTATTTCTTCCCTCTCTATATATATGGTTTGAGCTCTCGTTTGTTTATGCTTGTTTTGACAGCTTAATATTACATTGTTGGAATGAGCTCAGGGAGTTCTTTTATCTTTGTTGGTTGAGGACGAAATTCCTTTTCTAGGTGTGGGTTTCGGTGGTGCAGCATCCACCCTAGCTGGTTGGAGTTCTTAATTGAAGATTTATAGTATTTTGGCTCTATAAATGATTTTGGGTTTGAATCATTTGAATCAATTGTCAGATATGGGTTTTATGATTTCGGTGTGGTGTGCGCTTATTTGGAGTGTGGTCTGAGTTTTGATGAATTTAAAAGTCTTTTAAGTGCATTCGAGTGAAATTTCTGAGTGCTGGAGAGTTTTTTCAGTAATACTGGATTAACTTTTTGACTCATATCTCTGTGAGATTGATAGCAATCATTTTGGCCATTATTTATGAGTGTTCCTCATAGCTGGGTGCCCCAAACTGAGTATTCATTTGGCAGATTTGGTTCCCCAAACTGAGTATTAATTTGGCAAATTTGGTGTAAAACTGAATTATTCAGTGTAGAACTGAATTATCTAGTGTTATCTTGGGACACGTCCCCGGCATAATTTGACCTGTCCTGGAAACGGGGATGCCCTTGAAACTCGGAAATGCGTCCCCTGGCTGTCCCATAGTATTGATGTTCAAGTTTTGATAATTTGTTTGACTTCAACTCACATGTGAACTTTCAATTTAAATTATTTAACACCAATGTTATATGTTAAGTAACTATAATGAATATAAGTATGCGTTATCCATGTATTCATATGAATATTTACAATTTCCCTATATATTTTAAACTTTCCCTATTTTTCATACAGTCGTCCCCTTTGCCAACCCCTCCGTCCTCTTAAATGGCAAAAAAAAATCCATCCCGGAAATTTGTTTCCCTGTCCCCCCATCCCGCAAACTCGGGGTAACGTAGGAATTATCTAGTCAAATCGCCCCTTTACCAGGCACCATTCTTCCTTGCTAGCACCTAGGTATTGAAGGAAGTGCTAAATCTGCATTTCTTGCATTGAAAATAAGGTTGTTATTGGAGTTTTAATAGCTGATTGCAATCAAAGATTTTTGGAGCTTATTCAGAGTTGTTTGGAGACGTAAATATCATTTTGAGAATTTGCATTTGACATCCTTGTACGCCTTGTTGGTGCTGGACTGATTTTTGAGTGTCATTATTCATGTTTGGGAGTCTATATCAGGCCTGCAATATGTTTAAAATCTAATTGTAACATCTTTGAATGTGTTAATGGAAGATTGAATGAAGTCTGATTGTTATCAGCTCATTGCTTTACATTTTATATTACAAATATATCATGCTTGTGAATGTTCTTCAATATGAATGATCTCTGAAAGCTTCAATAAGGAAACTACTCCATCGGTTCCATTAAATTTGCAAGCACACACTTAAATAGAAAAATCAGGGGCTGTCTTTACACATCTCTTAATCCAGAATTATTAACAAGTCAGAAAGTATGTAATACACTTACAGGCCTTGGAATGTAGACAACATTAATGCCCACATTGTTTGTTTTAACATTTTCTAATTGTTGTACTGCATTCAAACACAAATGTTGAGGCAACTAAGGATGCATTTGCGAAAAAGGAGACGGGAGACAGCAAGATCGGGGTAACAGAGAGGGGGATAGTTTGAGCCTATTTGCCAATGATTGCCACTACTTAGAAAAGTTAAAGCAACTTCAACAACAACATCAGCAGCCCGTATAATAACCACCCCTGATTTTTTTCTGAAAGTGTTTGTTTGCAAGTTTGTATCCAATGGGGAGAATTTGCTGATGTTTACATTCAGATTGCATCTAAAATAAGAAACAAGCATAAAACATGATATTTCGTAACATAAGATAGAAGATAGAGTGCTGATTATAACAAGACTTAATTCCAACTTCAAACTCTTACATAGCATTAAGAATCAGATTTAAATCATATAATCAGACCTGATATAGTCTTCAAAACATCAAACTTCAAAGGAATGCTCAGAACTGATTAACATCAAACCGACTTTAATTATTTTATAAAGGCATCGAGAGTTATTTTTCAGCAGTATTTAGTTGCAAGGGATTGCTGGTTGTAATAGATTTGATTTTCTGGATAATATATTGGACTCTTTGTTTGGTGGACACAGCCCAAGTTTGGGTTGTGAATGTCAAATATTTATAAATTATGCCAAAAAAAACGTCTTATACTCCGTCCGTGGCCCAAGTTCGGCGAAGTTTGTCCTAAGTTCACCGTTTTCCGGCAAGTTCGCCCGGGTCCAAACGGCCTGTTGGGTGGTTCGAACTTGGCCCTGTGGACTGGACCCTGTCCGGACCCACAGACGGACCGGACCCAGACCACGGACCAGTTCGAACTTGGCCTGGTCCGGGGGCCCTTAGGGGCGAACTCGACTTCCTAGCATCAAAGGAATGCTCAGAACTGATTCACATCAAAACTTAGACTCCAATGAAGAAGGGCAAATATTAGGAATAATTACCAAATCTCCAAACACCATTAAATCTGCTCCATCTTAAGGAACACTTCACCAGCAATTACCAATGCCCAAGACTAATGAAACAGAGCCAACTAAAAGCAGATTTTCAGACCTGCTACAAGTCCCACGTGACAAGGAAAGATAGCAAGGACCAACCGGAATTAACAACCAGCTTCTAGATTCCAATACTTCACCATTTATGCCATGTGAATGCTTTGGATCACCCAGCAAAGAAGAACACTCAGAAAAAGTACCTAGAATGATAGAAATCAATCTCCAAGAGATACGACTAGAAATATGATATCCAAACTCAGAAAAAAACACTCTAGAACTTTTCACACCAGCACTCCGAAAAAGCTTCTAAACTCAAACCAAACCCAGAAACCACACGCCAAAACCATATAATCCATATCAAAATACTGAAGATATCTCCATTCTTTTCAAGCCAAACATCATTGAATATTATCAACCCAGAGCACCAAACAGCTAGGGTGGATATTTCACCACCAAGACCAGCTATCCAAAAGAGGGATAATTATAAATGAAAAATCAAATGTATTTCAATCTGAGACGTACATGTTGGATTAATCCCGACCTTTGGTTTTTGTAAGCATTTGTGCCTTCTCCTATAAAAGGCAATTCATCGTAATTGGAAAGGGGGGAGAAATTCTCATTTCATGGCACCACACCAATAAAGATTTCCAAAAGTTTTAATGGTGTCTCTTTCCTTAGTGAAATTCATGTGATGAGTATGCATGCATGCGTTTAAATCTGAGTATTTCAATTCATTCATGGTTAAATATAGGTTAGAGTTGCACCATGATTGGGTGCTTCAATGAATTTTTGCAGTTCAGTTATTCAAGGAATCAAGATCCTCAAGAGATGCACTAACTTTGTAGCTCTATGATTTAGTCTCATTAAACAAAGTTTAGTTTATTTCAGATTAATTTATTCATGCATGTTATCATTCTAGCATAATTTCAAAGTTAAGATTCTCCTTCATTCCCTAGCTTTTGATCTTTTTATAAATTGTTTAGAATTAGAAAAAGTCAGCAAACCATTGAAAACTAGCTCTTCATAGTGTTCCCCAAAACCATAATTTATTAAACTCGCGCTCAAGGAAATCTAATTTCAAGGTTTTGAACTTCTAAATTGATATATCAACGAGACCTAGCCCTTAAAGTGCAGATTCTAGAACAATTGTATTTCCATTCTGAGAGCAACATAACAACGAACAATTGAGTGAAATAGGAAGTCATGACCTAACAACCAAACCTTGGGGCAATCGTCTTTTGTCTAAAGACTTGATTCCTTTCAAGATAGATGTAAGTTGGTTTGAATTTGCATCTATGTTATGAGTGTGTCAAAACACCCATCAATAGAATCCTCTTTGGAAGAGTCTTTCTTGGACTGACGGGAGTCCTTCCTTCGTCTCTTGTTGAAGCCCCCACGATGGTGAAACAGAATAATTTTGCAATTAGTTACAAAAAACAAATTCAAAAATTTTACTATAACTTACCAGGGCCTAGATCTCAAAAATTTTACTATAACTTACCAGGGCCTAGATCTCACTTCCTGGAAAAAAATATATATAAGAATTTCACTATTGATAGCTTTGGGATCAAATTTGGTGGAAACCCACCCTAATGTAATCCTAATTCTACAATAACTCCTTGAATTCTACTCCAAACTACTTAAAAGTATACTTTAATATCTTCAATATTGTCTTCGATAACCCTTTAAATCAAAAAAAATGGCCCTACCTTAACAGCGCCAAGATCATGCTTTGATACCACTTGTAATTATAATAAATTTCACAATAGGAGAATATAATAAGAAAATATATTGCAAATACTTGATACTAATATGTTACTTTGAGGGCACAGCCTACTAATCCACTTTGAGGGGTACACCTCGAATAATCTTCAATAAGAAATAATACTAATATGATATAACATCTAGACACTAGCTCCAATATATACCTAATTATGCCTTGCCTACCACCCAAGTCAACTTAGATACTTATATATAACTTCTAAGATGATCTAACATCTACATATGATAATAATAATTATTGTACAACAAATTAAGCGTTGAGGTAGTAACAAGCCATCTACACACAACCTAATACACACTATAGCATTAGGGGCATGGTAGTTACAATAGATGACATTTTTGCCAACTAGTGCCTTGTGGAAGTGACGAATCACCCTTCTTGCATGAAAATAACACCCAATCCAAAGCCTGAGACACCACTTTCAATGGTGAAAGTTTTAGAAAAGTTCAGGATAGCAAGAAAGGGTGTAGTACACATAGAAAACTTGATTATATCAAAGGCCTCTTTTGTACTTTTGGACCATTGGAATGAATGTTTCTTCAACACCCTCTGATGGGCGATGAAATATTTCCAGTCCCTAACAAGTCTAGACTAATATCCTATGAGGACTAGAAAGCCATAAAAGTTGTTCAATGTGTTGGGATTAGATCAATTCTTCATGAATTCAATTTTTGTTGGTCCCACCTTAACTCCCTCTTTAGAAACAATGTGCCCAAGGTATTCAATCTCTATTTGTCCACAAGAGTACTTAGAAACATTTGGCACATAATGTTGGAATTATGACAACAAATAAAAGCAAAGCTAAAATTTTGGACATGTTTGTAGAGCAGTTTGGAGACCAACATTCCTTAGTGGGTTCCTAGCAGGGATAAAACCTCCATTGGCTTGGGAGATGTAGAGATTTCGAGTTAGTAACCCTGCAAAATGGAGGTTCAAAGGCGATGGCCCCTACAGCAAAATTTTCTGATTAAAAACCTACTTTTTGTGAAGAGTAAATCTAGGTGATTCATCAAAAAGCCCTAGATCTAATCGTAGCAATCACATAAAAAATACTATATATTTTATGTTGTAGTCATACGAAGCTTGTAATATGTTTTGTTTTCTCTAAGAAATAAGATTACCCATACTTTTCCCCATGGATATTTCCTTTGCATACTGCTAGGGTTTTACAACGTAAATCTGTGTTGTTGATGTACTTAATTATTTTGTTATTTAGGTAATCTATATTTGATTAACAACTAATTTATGTTGCAATCTTATATGATTCTAAAGGCTCGCCATTTTTCAACACATAATTGGTTAGCAAAATAATTTGTGAGCTTGGTCCACAAGCAATGTGTTCTTCCCATATAAGATTATAAACAAGGTTGCACAGAGACGAGGGTACTTGGGTACTTCGGAGACGGATACAAGTACGGGTACGGTTATTTTTTCAAAATAGGAGATGGGGGTACTTTGGGTATATCAATTTTTTATATATGCAATTTAATATTTTATAGAAAATCTGAAAATATAATGACATTGAGTTTTCAAAACAAGAACAGCAATAAAGTTTACTGTCAAACATTAACTTTGAAGATTAAGTAGACAAATTGAAATGTCATACAATCACTGTATCAAAGTTTCAAATTGATTAGTGAATACATAATGAAATAAGCTTGATAAACAGTAAGCTGATATGCAAACAAAAAACTGAAATAAAAAACAGAAATCTTAATCAAGGCCCTTACCTATGATGTTCTCCATTGAGCACCCACTGAGTACCCAGTACTTGGGTACATGTACCAGTACCCAGTACGCATCCCAAGGGTATGGGTACGAGTACCCGTGCAACAAAGATTATAAACAGGGATATCATCAAAAAAGATTAAGAGAAATGTCTAAAGTAACAAACGGAAAACCTTATTCATCAAGCTCTATGATATAGATGGTGCATTAGTGTGGCCAAATGGCGTGACAAAAATTTCTTCTTTACCATCACGAGTATGGAAAGCAATTTTCAAAATGTCCTCTTCTATGATGCTAATCTGATGATAGCTTGACCATATTCCAACTTAGAGAGGAAGCAAACACCATGGAATTCATCTAAGAGCTCATCAACTACAAAATTGGGGAAAATTATCTTTGATAGTTAGTGTAATGTGGTGCAAATTGCATTCACTAATCTAAACATGCAAACTAGCAATCAAACCCATTCACATCAACATACATTAAAAAATAATCAATAGGCCCAACTTCAAACCCTTGGGAGAGTTGGGCGCAATGACAATTGAGTTATTCTTTGTTAGCACTTTTGGTATGATTGTAATGTCCCTTTTCTATTTTGCCCTAAAATTTTGCCCTGAAATCATAATTGCACAAGATTAGGGTTAGGGTTTACCATACATGGGTTCTATTCAATTGTGCAGTCCATAATTTGAAATCTTGTAACATAGTTAGCATGCATTTATAATCATAATGTCATAGTTAGACTTCTTTAGAAATAAATATGAGAGAATCAATAGAGTGCTAAAGTTAACATTAAGGTGATCCAATTGTAGAAGTTCATGGTGATTTGATGAGGTGCCCCAAAAACCTCCTACCCTAGGCCCAAGAGTGGATACATTATTTCCCCTTGGCCTCATGTGGCCCTTGCCATACATATGAGGTGGGCTACCTAGTGCGGAGACCTATCACAATTCTCCTCTATCTTTGGCCTCCTAACCTAGGCCCAAGAGTAGATACATTATTCCCCCTTGGCCTCATGTGGCCCTTGCCATACATATGAGGTGGGCTACCTAGTGCGGAGTCCTATCACCATTCTCCTCTATCTTCGGCCTCCTACCCTGGGCCCAAGACAACATACCTTATTCCCCCTTGGCCTCATGTGGCCCTTGCCATACATATGAGGTGGGCTACCTAATGTTGGGTCCTATCACCATTCTCCTCTATCTCTAGCCTTCTACCCTAGGCCCAAGAGCAGATACATTATTCCCCCTTGGTCTCATGTGGCCCTTGCCATACATATGAGGTGGGCTACCCAACACAGGGTCCTATCACCATTCTTCTAATCATGATTACTTCACTTTCCCCATAAGTTTAATTATGGCAATTTGAAAATATACATAACGTCTTATACATACTTTCTATACGGAATCATTTCATCATTAATACACCTATTATTGCTAAATGAAGTAATTATGAATTTCATATTAGATTATTGATATACATACATGCATATTATACACACACACACATATATATACTTATTGTAATCTAGATATCTATAATATACGATGCCCGAATAACGATCACATAATTACTATCCAATATTCATATCAAATAATCATCGTGATATCAAGACTTAATTTACTTTTTCTCTTTTCTTCTTTCTATTATCAATGCTTGTTTTATCTCCTTGTTCCCTTCATCTTTGAATGAGTCGAAACTAGCTTTTATATCCTCCAAATCCCAAAAGGTGGTAGCCTTTGAAGTCAATGAGTCACATCTCATCTTCCAACGTTTCTCTTTTAATGCACAAACAAGGCGGTTTATGATATTGATTAGTTTATTGCGTAACTTGTATAATTGTTGTCTTTCTTCGTTGAAACACAAGAATTCTGATAGAACTAATAGTGTTTGCATATTGATACGGGAATTTTTGGCAATGGTATATCACATATGTTGATCTTCTCAACACCAGTCGACCCCTAGTATCATAGTCACTCATGATATTCGCATCTGAATGATCTCCTTTGTATGAATATTCTCTCCCGCTTCAATGTTTAGGAATTAATTCATCTGGTAGGGACATTGATGAATTATATCTTCTCTGTCAATGGAATGTAATACATGTATATCGCAAGAAGCTAAACAGATATATTTACAAATTGTCTTTGCTACCTCTTTATTACACTCGCAGGTGGTCTATATGTTATTATATCTCTTATCAAGAGTCGTTCTAGTTCTACCGCTTGTAATCTCAATTTGCCTTCTCAAAATTAGTGGTTGAGATGTTCAATTGTTCATTTATATTTGATCCCCTCTATATATCACAATTGTTGTTTTGTCTGTTAAACTTCAAGCTTGTAGGATTTTAGTTATTGTTCCTTAATTCTTTTAGTCATTCCCTATAAAACATTGTTTACTTATTGATGTTTTCAATACTTTGATCGCTTCCTTAATGAAACCATGAATAAGCTTAAATACTTATTTAATCGTAACTCGTATTGCTTTATCCTAGTCATCTGTCGGGTTACACAAATCATTACTTTATTCCTAAGCATTGCTTATGGTGGGGATATGATAGTCCTCCCTTCCCAAAATTTGCTTGTCCTCAAGCAATGTTAATTATATCCAAATTTTTAAACCAACCTTTAGGCGTTAATCTAATATTATTTCTAGATCTATACTTCTATCTCTAATCAAGATGAGCCTTTTTTGTCACTTGCATAATGACATGGCTCCTTCATCGAATTGTAACAAACGTGTGCTTTTCACACACTAGGGTGGGATTTATGACATACGTCTATGACCCCAAATGTAATTATTTTATATCCACCATGCTACTATTATTCTCGACCAATAAAACAAACACGATGCATACACAGAGTATACACATGAATGCATGAAGACATGAAGAATACATGAAGTATACACATGAATACATAAGCATGTCTTAATATTACAATATTTTATTTTGGGTATTGGTCAATTTTATGTTGTCATTGCTAAAGTTACACCTCCTCAAATTTTCATTGGTTTTCCACCCCTACATTCTTTGACTAGATATTGTTAAGATCCTCTTTATCATGTTTTGTTTTCTTATGTTGTGCTCCTTTTGTTTCCTTGTCCAATGTTGCTTCTATTCTATGGGCTTGACTCCTTTTCCCAAATACATGATCGATCTCCCATTTTTCTCCACATTTAAAGCATATCTCTTTGTTCATTCAATTGCATACATGTCCTGGCTTCCATGTCTTTACACCTAAAGCGTGACCTTTCCTCTGGGTAACACTTATGTCTTGGTTCCCATTTCTTTTTGCAATCAAAGCATAGTCTTTTCCTCCTTAGTTCCTCTTGGTCACCTTCAGATTGGAAATCCTTTCTTTGTCCATCCTTCCCGCGGAAGTGTTTATCTTCTTTATGGAGATGTTTGGAGTGTGCCTTCGATGCAAGACTTTTGTATCTACCTTTGGTTGAGGTTGTATCAAATTTCAGTTTTGGATTGTCTCTTCCAAGTTTATTGGGTCCAAGGCACTCGTCGTACTATTGATCGAGCCTTTCAATTCCTCTATGAAAAGGTAAGTGAGCCTTTCTTGAGAGATTTATGGTACCATGACAACTAATCTCTCAAATTCGGAGGCAAATTCTTCCACTGGCCCCTCTTGCTTAAGTTGGGTTAATTGCTTGAAGTGCCATTGTTGGTGTGTACTATCAAATCTCTTTATGAGTTTTTGTGTGAACTCATCATAAGTGTTTATTTGTTTGTGACCTTGGGTGATAAGGTCGTGACGCCACCATTCATGGGATGCACCTATTAAGTGAAGCACAAAAAATTTAATGGCATTTTCTTCCGTCATGGGGTTTAATGAGAGATAAGTATCTAATTTGTGCACCCATGAACGTGCTACATTTCTCCCTGATCCTTCAAAGTTATTAAGGGTTATTTTGTTCACTCTTTCTTTTAGATCTTTATCTTGTGATGTCTTTCTTTTCTTATTAGAGGAGGCTTTCATCTTAGCATCACAATAATCCTTAAAAGAGCTATTCTTTCTAAGCTCGGGGTCAGTTCTAGAGTATGCCTCTACAATTTCGTCGACATTATTCATTGGACATGCATTTGTTTCTTCTTCTTCTCATTCCATCTATTCCTCCCTAAGTAAGAAAGATGGTATTGCCCGTCTAGGATATGGTACCCTAGGAGGACCATGATTGCTACTCATATTTTGAATGGCTTGAAGAGGAGTTGATTTGTTCTTTCGTTCCTTTCGTTTTGCTCCATGATGGCTTGGGTGGTTTGGGTTGTTTGTTCTATGAAAACCCTCAATTCATTGTTCATTTGATTGCTCATGGTGGTGGTGAGTTTCTCTCTCTTTCCAATGCCCTTTGAGCCCTTTGGCTACTTCGCATCAACTACCTCTCACGGGATGGCAGGAAAGATGCTCTGATACCACTTGTAATATCCCTTTTCTATTTTGCCCTAAAATCACAATTGCACAAGATTAGGGTTAGGGTTTACCATACATAGGGTTTACTTCAATTATGTAGTCCACAATTTGAAATCCAATTACATAGTATGCATTTATAATCATAACATCATAGTTAGACTTTTTAGAAATAATTATGAACGAATCAATAGAGTGCTAAATTTAACATTAATGTGATCCAATCGTAGAAGTGTATGGTGATTTGATGAGGTGCCCCAAAAACCTCTCACCGTAGGCCCAATAGTGGATACATTATTCCCCCTTGGCCTCATGCGGCCCTTGCCATACATATGAGGAGGGTTACCTAGTGTGGGGTCCTATCATCGTTCTCCTCTATCTCTTGCCTCCAACCCTAGGCCCAAGAGCAGATACATTGTTCCCCCCTTGGCCTCATGTGGCCCTTGTCATACATATGAGGTGGGCTAACAAGTGTGGGGTCCTATCACCGTTCTCCTCTATCTCTAGCCTCCTACCCTAGGCCCAAGAGCGGATACACTATTCCCCCTTGGCGTCATGTGGCCCTTGCCATACATATGAGGTGGGCTACCTAGCACGGGGTCCTATCACCATTCCTCTTATCATGATTACTACACTTTCACCATCAGGTTTAATTATAGCAATTTGAAAATATAAATAACGTCTTATACATACTTTCTATATTGAATCATTACATCATTAATACACCAATTATTGCTAAAAGAAGTAATTATAAATTTCATATTAGATTATTGATATACATACATGCATATTATATATACACATATATACTTATTGTAATCTAGATATCTATAATACACGATGTCCAAATAATGATCACATAATTACTCACTATCCAATATTTATCAAATAATCACAACATCGATAGACTTAATTTACTCTTTCTCTTTTCTTCTTTCTTTTATCAACACTTGTTTTATCTCCTTGTTCCCTTCATCATTGAATGAGTTGAAACTAGCTTTTATATCCTCCAAATCCCAAAAGGTGGCAGCCTTGAAGTCGATGAGTCACATCAGAGAATGAGAGAAATGAAATGCAAGTAAAAAGTAATACAATGTCTTTTAGCCTCTTAAGGGCGAATTAGGGAGGGGCCCACATGAGAATTAAGAACAAACCACATTTTAAAAGTTTCTGTAATTTTTTACTCCTGAATGTATTTTCCGTCAAGGACCTTCCTAGGGGTGGTCGAGTGATGACTAAGGTGTCCCAGCCGTCCCCCCAAATCCTAGGCAACTTCCCCGGGTTCCCAAAACATCCCTTGCCTTTTTCAAAAAAATGGGGACAGCGTGGGGATGTCCCTTGGCCGTCCCCCTGTCCCGAAAACGTCCTCAGTGCGAGGGCGGAGGTTTTTAGGCCGAGGACACTTCCCCACGTAACACTATATAAAAGAGTTGTTTAATGAAATGATTTGGGAGGGAAACCCCTCTGACCTTCATTGGAACCTATACAAAGAATCCAACTTTTCCCAAAATGACAACTCTTTTATGACATTTGAAAATCCTCAATACAGGATTGCTACCCTACCAAAAGGAAAGAGAAAAAACTACTAACAATAGCAAATTAAACAAGTAAAGTTGGGTAAAATCAAAGGTTCACTGACTACTATAGTCACTTTCAAATCACCAAGATCTCTAGAGGATAAGATGAGAACATACCAGAGTCATTTGTGTAATGCCCTACATGAAAAATGTTGCAAAAATATAGTCCTAGAAAGATTTTTGATACTAGATAATAATATCCTTCTTACAACAGATTAGCCAAATAATTGAAATATAGAAAATATACTAAAAACAACACAAGAACTCTATTGCATTGAAACAATTAATACATATTATAATATATCATTTGCCTCTTTGACAAGGCAACCTCCCAAAAGCAACAATCAATAAAATATAATTCATGGATTACCAATTATTCTATCTCAACCCTTAATTTAGACTAATACTACCCAAAAGAACTACTACTTATGTATGAGAGATAAACCAACTTAGCAAGAGCAACAAACTTATGAACCATGTGGCCAATGCTTTCATTAATAAAGCCTTTTAATACAAGTGCCATTAATTAAGAAGAAAAAGTTAGGACTATGGGTCTTTACAAGGTATGGCTACGTCATTTGAGCAACAAGGGTTATGGGGTAGCTACACAAGAGTTACTCTCAATTTTTTGTATAAATGGACAAGGGATTAAAAGTTGCGGAAAAAACCCATCGCTAAGAAGGTCAAGATCACTAATTTGTACATAAGACGAGGCAAGAAATAAGTGAATGCCAATATAAACTATGCAATGTACTACATCATTGCCCACCCAAATTGTAAATGAAGAGTCAAAGGGAAGAGAGTTCTACCAAGTGAAAGAGAAGGGCAACTGGTTTAGTAAGGATGTTCAATATGCAATCACAAAAATTGGTTGAGTCTTTTATTACCAATTACTTCTTGGCCCGTACCATTTTATGTGTCACATTGCCCCTATTTCACACAAATGTTCTAGGAAGCAATTGTTCATAATCCCTCATTTGTCACTGTGGAGAAAATAAACTATGCAGCACCCTCATTTAAACAACGTATTCTAAGATGAGTGTGGTAATGTCAAAAACGGGTCAAACTTGGCTAACAAGAACTACTATATCATGGATGGATGCACCAATACTAGACATTGGTCACTCATTAATATCATTGTCACACGTCTAACTGGTCATTATTTGATCAGAAATAAGTTGGTGTATCCAGTATTGGGAAATTTTAATCTATCTCATTTTCACTCAAATATATAACCTTTTAGTTCAAGTTGTATTCAGCCAAATAACCTTTCAATTTAAGTTGTTCATTCAACTTCTAAAGAGGACATGGATGAGGTGACTCTTCAACTTCTTTGAATGTTCATAAATAAGCTCAATTCAAATCCAATTAAGAGTGATAATGGGCATAAATCTCGTTTGCTGAGATTGCCAATTTGCATCAGCTCTCGCATATTAAGTTCATGGGCATACATCCCACCCACGGGATTGCCCAATTCCTATGGACTCGAGCATACAACTCCTCCACGAGTTTGCCCAAATTGCATTGATTCACAGGCATACATCTCACTTACGAGATTGTCCAAATTTGTATGGTTGTTCTATATTTTAAATAAAATGAAGTTGTTCACATGGTTTGTTGCATTTTACAATACCATTTACTCTTCATTTTGTATTTTCACATGTATTATTGTATGTTACAATACCGTTAATTCTTCTATTAGTATTGTCCTCTGAATTTGAAATAATTCAGATCAGTGGTGTTAGAGCGATCGATTAGCAACTTGAATATCATTTGCAGCTATGGTATTGTCCTCTGCAAACTCCACTCCAACCATAATCAACTCGACATTAGCTTTTTGCCAGAAACAGAAGTGCAAGCAACACAAGAAAGCAAATGAAGAAACAGTAGTATGATCATGAGGAGACACAATCCATACATCTTCACCGAGCCACCTCCTCTGTTCTTATCTTTTTATCATCTCATTCTATGGCTTTTGATATTCTTTTAAAAATTGATTGTACGATGGAAATCAAGGAGTCTAAGAAAAGAGCTTGCGTAGCATGGTAGAAGAGAAGAGGAGGGGACACATCATAATGCTATCATCGATGGAACATGGAAAGGGAATTGGTAAGGAAGTTCACGACTGAAGGACCCCCATCTGCCGCATCAAAATCAGGAATCTCTTCACTTACATGCAGCAGGAGTTATTCATTGTCGCTGAGGGTATGTAAATTGACCATTTTATCTTCTATAGTAAAAAGGTCAATCTGACTGTGAGGAATGTCTTGTGTCTAAAATTTATTCTCGAGGGTGTTGTGGTTTGTAAAGAATATTCAAGTCTTTTGTATGTTTGCGCGGAAAGGAGATTTCCTATTGAAACATAGAGAATAGAAATGGTGTGGTCGGACATCTTCCAGACTGACTTCTGGTTTTGGTGGTAGTTGTTATAGTAATCTCAAGTATGAACAAGCATGATGTTGCTTCTTCCATTAATGTCCTCAACAGCTAACAGATTGGTGTGATATGGTTCTAGATTTTGCCTCCCAAGATGAGCATTGAGCAACACATTGTGCTCTCTGATTATACAATATGATTTCGAATGAGGAAAGGATGTATATTTTTGGGATGATAAATAATATCAGGGCAATTGAATGCAATATGTTGTTGATTTAAGAAGAGTATTTGACGAGAGGTTGTCATGATCTTTCATTGCATTATCTATCCGAGGAAAATATTTTGATTCAACATACTCAGGAGCACTTCCAATCTGCATTGCAAAATTATTACAAGTTGGGCACACCATTATTTCATTTGGAAGATGATAGGGCACTGGGGCCCATTGCCTCTCAAGGGGGAAGGAATGATCAGCAATAAGTTGGCGATCCAATTTATTGGGATAATTTAATCGATCTCATTTTCACTCAAATATATAACCTTTCAGATAAAGTTGGATTCAGTCATACGTAATAAACCTTTCAATTTAAAATGTCCATTCAACTTCTAAAGAGGACATAGATGAGGTGTCTCTTCAACTTCTTTGAATGTTCATAAATAAGCTCAATTCAAATCTAATTAAGAGTGATAATGGGTATACATCTCGTTTGCTGAGATTGCCAATTTGCATCAGCTCTCATGGAGTTCATGGGCATACATCCCACCCACGGGATTGCCCAACTTCTATGGACTCGGGCAAACAACTCCTCCACGAGTTTGCCCAAATTGCATTGATTCACAGGCATACATCTCACTTACGAGATTGTCCAAATTTGAATGGATGTTCTATATTTTGAATGAAATGAAGTTGTTCACATTGTTTGTTGCATTTTACAATACCATTTATTCTTTGTTTAGTATTTTCACATGGATTATTGTATGTTACAATACCGTTAGTTCTTCTATTAGTATTGTCCTTTGAATTCACAAAATAATTTAGATCATTATTTTCTTGAAGCTATTGAATGATCAAGAAAAAGGTAGGATGCAAACTTCCAATTTAAGATTTTAAATAAGTCCATAGAGGAGATTTGGCCCTCTAATGTTGTATAAGTGTTAACCAATTCATCCCATGCATATAAGTTATGCTTTCGTGATGGTGAGGGGAGCTTACAAGCAAACTTTCTAAACCCTATGTTGTGTTTTGGTGTTGAACAACACATTGAAAGATATCAAGAAGATAGATTGGTGAATACAATGTTGGCAAAAGTTAGACACAAATATTCAACTACAACCATCACAGATTGCTTTGTTCAAGAATATTTCGAGGAAAGAATTCTTCAACCTTGTGGATGCTAGATATGCCAGCTATTTTATTTAGTTAGAGAAGATGCTTAATGTGCAAAAGCATCTAGAGTTAATGATGGTTAATCTAGAGTAGGATAGATTGCCAAACACATAAGCATGGTTGAAGGAAAAAGTGTGAAATAGCACGTCCTTGATAATGGTTGGTAGTCTACGATGAGACAAAAAAATTGCTGATTTTATTATTAAATTGTTAATTTATTAATGTTTATAACTTGCAAATTGTTTTCATTCTTTGTAATTTGTATCTCAATCTTTTTTGAAATTTTAGTTTTTGTAACTTGTTTGCAAATATGTTTTCTCCTTCATCTCACCTATTGTTGGGTCATAAGATATGATAATACCAATTCTCCTATTCTTGAAAACATTTATGAGACATTTGATAGCATACTTAGGCGAGTGAAGCAAGTCATCCATAGGAAGGATCCAAAGTTGAGATTTTATAAAGAGTGTATATTAATAGGCCCATTGTGACACCACAATGAAACACTATGAGCACCCCAATTCATATAATAGCTTGTGCAATGAATTCCAAATGGTATGCCCCTGGGAAAGAACCTCCACCTAATGACGAAGAGGTGAAATAGGGCTCACAAAGGCCCTTCAAAAAACGTATACCAATGAGGAGTCAACTTTATTTTGAACACAATGGCTAGCCTTTGTCAATCTCTATCGTCCAACTTCCAACAAACCAAAGACCAGGGAAACTAAAGCAACATTAGCTCAAACTGGCTCTACTGGATAATAGACATTAACTCAAATAATGCACTTAAATTGAGGATGCTTGTCACTCACCTCCTTTCGTAGGTTGCTAGCTCCTTTGCCAAAAAGAAGAATTGGTCCCCATTTAACTTCAATCAATCAATCAAGAGGAATAGAATTACCTCTTGACTACAAAAAAATTGGCAGCCATACCTAGTGCCTTGAAACTTCAAGATGAACAGACTTCTAAGAATCAGATAAAACAATCCCTCTTAGTGACAATGACTTGGGCTCTGACTAAATTTCATGCAGTGTTAACAGATGTTGATTAGAGGCTTAAGCAAATTTTCTATGATTTATCATTTTGTAATTGAAACTTGTAGCCTTTGGGTATTTTCTTGTAATTTTTATGACATATATGCAAATTGACAATGAAAGCAATTACATGTTATTACTTTGTTTGCCATATCTCATATGAAATTGCAATTCAAATGTATAGTTATCTATTAAAGTTTTATATTGTATGGGCATATGCCTTATCAATGTTATCATCATAGATACACCGCCCTGGGGGACGGGGGAACGTCGGGACAAGTTTTCGGGCAGAGGGGACAGAGGGGCCTCAATTTGGGGACGGTGGCAGGGGACCGGGGGTGTATATACTATACATGTGGTACTTAAAATGCTAGTTATGAAAAGATGTATAACAATATAAGACATAAAGATGTAAAACAGTTGTCAGTAACTGTAAAATAGTAAACTAGAATTACTAAAAGTAAATACTTGAACATTGCATTGAAGTTTGAACATTAAACATGGAACATTGAACATTGAAGTTTGAACAATAGTATTATAAATAGTCGAATCAGCAAATGGAAGAGTTCTAAAATTCTATTATATAAATTTATAATAGATATGATATATCAAAATTATGAGAATTGAGTATCACTATCTAATCATAAAGATCAGATGATTACATCGAGTAGCATGATATGAATATCAAAACAAGCACAAGCTACAAAATCAAAATGCCAAGGCCCAAAATGTAGTGAAGGAGGCCTCTTCGAGGAACTCTTTTGTGTCCCCCCGTTCCCGAGGGGGACACCAGGACGTCCCCGCGTCTCCAACAGAACAACGGCGGATGGGTGGCACCGCCGGAAACGCCGAGGCAGCGTCCCCCTGTCCCCGTCTCGAAGACGTTGGGGATTGGGGGAGGACACGTCCCCGAGGTACAATGGTTGTCATATGAACATTTTAAATCTCTTATATTTTTATTAATTCATATTTTATTACTAGCCATCCCCTACCATCCCCTAAAACATGGCCTACTAAAAAACCCACCTCAAAAATGTGCCTCCCCATCCATTAGCATCCCCTTCTAGAAAACTTGATTAAAATAGCTTTGAATCCATTCCTTGATTCTTGAGTTTGAACAAAACATCTTAGAGAGATTGTATATTTTTCTTAACATGCAAGCAATGGAACAAAAATAGTAAAGTACCTGCCAATTCGTTGCCTACTATAGAGTAATGAGGACCAAAAGATCAAATAAGGTTCTTTCATCACAACCCCATTAATGTGTTCAAAAGAGTGACAAGTGCATCAATAATGGCAATGTTTTGATGCAAAAACAAATTTTCACCTTAAAGATTCTTGTTACTCCGATTCAACAAATTAAATTGTGAATTTTGTTTTGGTGAGGTGGAAGCAGGGAAGGGGGTATAGTTAGTTAGGTTAAGAAGTCTCGCAATCAATTGTAAAAGCTCCATAGTTTTCAAAATCTGAACAAGAAAATGAAAGAAGGCTGTGTACATGCCACCCTGTTTTTTCCTTCGCATTTTATAAGGTTTTGAATGTTTGCAATAGTCTATAACTTCTGAATGAAAATCCTAAAATTAATAACCCTCTGTAAATTCCATTTGCTTTGTTGGAGATGCTTGCAAGTTTTGATTGGCATTCCAGCAAAGAATAAGAGGCCCTATGCATCCTCATTATTTTCTAGGGTTCTATAACAGGCTATATGACTATTTGAATCCGATGGCTAAATTCAGATATTCTGCTATATTAATTTGGATGCAAGTTGGGTAATTGCTTAATTTTGTCTTGAAGATTACTTACGGTTTATATTTTATGGTATTAATCAATTTTTTTATTTTCAATCAATTATTATAACAACTTACGCTTTTATTACCAAATCTGAACGAGGATAAGAAAAAGCAAAAAATTACTCACAGGCTGTGTTTCTCCAAGTCCGTGCTTCAAGGCCTGACCTGTTGCCTTGTTGACCAGAGCAAATGAAGGATAACTACGCTCGTCCTTCACTTTGACACTGAATGTCTCATCCTTGATCCATTGCTACCATCAGTTCAAAAACAATGACAATTGAATCAGACATTGCATCACCCCAAAGACTAGAGCATACCCCACCCACTGGAATATAGTAACCAGCAAGCATAGAGTTTATTATTGCAAAACTAAGAACAAACTCAAAAAGTGCATTACCCCAAGTGAAAAGCACCAGCTTAGTAACCAAAGTTGAATATAAAAATTATAGTGGCCAAGCTAAAAACAACACCGACATGAGATTGCACCACCAACTAGAGCAACCTATCTACCCCACTATGCTAATCAATTTCAGAAGAGAATTTAGGAAACATAACTCTGACCCCAAACAAAGAACCAACTCTTACAAACTAAAACTGACCGATGGGCCCACACAGAGCTACCTAAGAAGAAAAAAGAGCATGTCACACTTCCAAAAGATTATGACTACAATCACTTTGATACATTATACAGGTATTGCAGTCATAAGCTAACCTTACTATCTAACTTTAGCATATGAAAAGACAATCAAACAAGTCTGGAAGAGTTTTTAAATCTAAAAACCCGTGAGAACAACCTTCTAAACACGAAAATGAACATAGACATGCCCAAGAGCCTGAGTACTAAAAGTTAACTTACTTCCTCTGATCATAACATTTCAAACCCAGAGAATTAACAACTCATCTCACCTGATCATAACATTTCGAGTCCTACTATTAAAAAACTGAGCTCATTTCATCTGATCATAGCATTTCAAGCCCAGCTAACTACAAAAGTACCTGTAATTCATCGTTGGCATTGGCATGAACCAAAACGGGGGACCCATTTCGTATTGCAAGAGAAAAAGCAGAGTCGGCCTTGCACGAAACCCTCACAACCTGCCCACGAGGCAGATCCGGCTGCTTCCTTCCAGGTCGCGGGAACGAACTTCCAGAAGGCTCATACCCAGGTCGCGGGAACGAACTTCCGGAAGGCTCATACCCAGGTCGCGGGAACGAATCCACGTGGGCATCATGCCCAGATCGCGGGAACGAACTTCCGGAAAGCTCATACCCAGGTCGCGGGAACGAATCCACGTGGGCATCATGCCCAGGTCGCGGGAACGAATCCCTGTGAGCATCATACCCAGGTCGGGGATATGGGTTCGGCGGCGGAGGCCCAAATTCAGGAGTATTGTAAGATGGGTATGCTTCGTGATGTATTACTTGACCGGTGCCCTGGTGCTCATGATGCTCAGGTGGGGGAGGGAATTGGGTTCCTGGGGGATATGGATATGGTGGATTGTTCATCTCTCGTTGTGGGTAGTGCTGGTGAGAATGCTTACGCCCTTCTTCTTCTTCTTCTTCCCGGTGATGATGTTCATGGTGAGAGTGGCCGAAGGGGAATTCCATTCCAGTTATCACGATTCGATCCTTGCACGTCTTCAATAGTAAAACAGAGTGCTAAGGATTTAGGAAAGTAGTTTAATTGCAGAAGAGGATATGGTATGTTTCTTAACGAGGAAGCAATTGGTAAAAGGCAGCGGAACGATATGGCTGGATGCCTCTCCACTGTCATGCATGCCATATCGTACAAGTCACTCTCAGAAATAAATGAAATATTCTATCAGAAATAAATGAAGTAAATGGGGAGTGTCAAACTGTTGTTTTTATGCAATTTGATGATGGAAATATTATGTAAGAAATTGATTTTTCTGTTTCATTTCTTTTATAAACTTTTATTTATTTATTTACTTATTTTAAACGGTTGTTAATGAAACAATAAATACAATATATCAATGATTAATTATATTAATTTAAATTTTTATTGTATTTTGTTTTTTATTTATTATATTAAAATTTATTTTTTTAAATAATGTATATGTTTAAAAATTTTAAATATATGTTTTTATAATAATCTATCAATTTTTTTTAGATTTAAAAGTAATTTATTTATTTTTTCTAATTTTTTATCAATCATTGTTAGACAATTTTAAATAATTATATATTTTCTAATTTTTTTCTTTTTAATTAATTAATAGATACATTGCTATAAAAATTTATATTTGAAAAATTTAAAAACATATATTGAATTGATATTCGTTTTTTAAAATAAATAAACAAAATACAATAAAAAAAATTATTAATTTATAAGGATGGCAAATTGGAATAGTTTGGTTTATGCCTAAATTTGTGGGGGCTTAATAAGAGGACAAAAGAGATTTGTATGATGAAAGAAGTGCAACTTGTATGGATTCCTCATATATTAAGAGAATGGAATGTAATATACGACATTGCAATTTGTAGCTAATAAATGTATGTAATTATTATTTTTATTTTTATCACTATTATTTTAAATAAATAATAAAAGTTATTTGTTGTAATATCAATTCAAATTGATGTTTTTTTTTAAAAAAAATTACAATCTACAATTAAAAAATATTACATTAATTTAAAATATTTAAAAAATCAAATATAGATATATTTTTATTTTTAAAATATAGTTTATTATAAATTTGAGGGGCTTTAAAATGTTGACAAGTTGTTTAAATTTTGCTAAAAAATTACAAGGTTAGATATATTTGTGAGAAATAAAATATATTATAGCTAATAGAGAAATAAATAAAGGGTAAATTGATAAAGTTTCTTACAACTAAAAAATTAATAAGGATGAGAATCTATTATTTCACAAAATTTTAGAATTGAGAACTTTCAACTTCTACAAAATTAAAAAACTACTTGAAAGAATATAATATTACTCTATTTAATTATTTGATAATTGTTTTACATATATTATATAATTTTTCACAATTCAAATTGATATTTTTTTAAAAAAATAAAATAAAATATTGTATCTTAAACATTAGCTAAGTAACCGAATTTCCCAAAGTTATCAGAAAATTGCAACTTTACTTTAACTAATATAGCTATTTTTGAAATATAGAAAAATATCTTGAATCTCATTTGTTAAAAAGTTAAATATTAATAACTAGTTAGATTCTAGCTGTTGCCTATAGTTCTACCCCCTATAGTTCTACCCATGGCAGGAACTAATAATATGGTAAGTGTTTCATTCATTCTCATGAGAGATGGTTGTTCTAAACCACTACTCATGAAACATGGGTCAATCATGTGTCAAAAACTACAAAGCTTTGAAATTTTGCAAATGGGGTTGCAAGGAGAGTGGGCTTAACCATGGAGGAAACTTTGTAGTTAAGCAGAGTAGTACTAGGATGGGTGACCTCCCAAAAGTCCTAGAACCATTAAAATAAGTGATAAAACAATGCATGGGTGACCTCCCAAAAGTCCTATCACAATTTGACTTGTGAAAATATCTCCTAATTATCAAGAATGTATGTATTATATTATTATTTTTTGTGTAAACTTTATTTGCATCAACTTTTGGGAAATACTCAATGATCCATTGTGTGGATGAAAGAATTAATACATTTTAATTAGGGGGAGAGGATTATTAATTGAACACTTTATCTTTGTGCATAAATTTTGAATCACTCCTAAATTTTCTTTATTAACTAATGTGTTTAGGGCCACATCATAAATTTGATGCCACATCAAAATGCTTTGCATAGGTCTCTAAAATAGCTCAAAAAAGTGAGGTAGATTCATGTTATATTGGTATGTTGATGTGTAAACACATGATTTGTTACTTTTTAGAGCTAAGAGATACATTTCATTCAATTATAAATTATTTATCATAATTAGAAATAATTGTTAGTATAATATTGTCAAAAATATTAAATTAAATCAATAAATACTACTTCAACAATAAATATATTTACTAAAAACATTTTAAGTATTTTTAAAATTTAAATGATAGTATTATTAGAATTCAATATAATATAAATCATAAAATTACTAAATAACATATTATCTCATGATATAATTATTTTATAATAAACATAAATTAAAATATAATTAGTTAATAAAAAATTAATTTATATTTAATTAGTTAAAAATACATATATAGAATTAATCATTAGTATATTATATTTCTTAATTAAAAATCAATATATAATTAATTATATATATATATATATATATATCTATATATATATATATATAGCTGTTTAAAATACATTAAAAAAAATTAATGGCATAAATCTAATTTTAAAAATTGAAAAATCAATTCCTTACATAATATTTCCATTTTTACTCCACCAAATTACATAAAAACTAAATAAATGTAAAAAGTTGTAATTTTGTAATTACTGTACGACATTCCCGAGTTAAAACTGCAGGGCATTCCACATTTATGGCATGCATGACAGTGGAGAAGCATAGGCTATGTTTATTACGAGGAATCAGGTGTATAAATCTCGTGAAGCTCATGTCAATGTCAATGTGTCATATCTCCGACACCTTTTTTTCAAAGCTCCTCCATCGTGCTGCTTTGGGATTGGGATTGGGGTTGGGATTGGGATTGGGTAAATTGTGGACTTATGCTTAGAGTTGTTCTTATGGGGGTAATTATATAATGTGGAGATGAGGTTAGGGAATTTTGTTAAATGTTAATGGGTGTGATCTTTATTAGGTCTTATCTATTAATGAATAGTAATACATTTAGAAGGGCAATTGGTTCAATGTCAAAGTAGTTGTAAACATCTAGATGGAAGTAGTTCAAATCTTCTATAATACCAAAAAAAAACTCATTTATTAGTTCAACCAATCATTATTGTATAGAATTAAAAATATTGAACAAGAATTCTACATTCTATAATTATTTTTTTATTTAATAATTTTAAAAAATTGTTTATATTTCTCTTTTTTATTCATGTTGGGAATAATCGTCTCAAAAATCTAATTATTGTTTATCTTTTTTTATAAATTTTATCAATTCAATTGATGACTTAAATGACATATCATTATTATATACATCATAATAAAAGTACAATTTTTACTTTAACATTATGTTGTCTCCTTGAATGATATCTTTAAATTAAGTGTACACTTTTTAAAAAAAAATAGGACACTATGTTTTGTCTATCTAACTATTGATGGTAAATAAAGTTTTGATTAATTTTTTAATACTTTGTTCATTTTTTATGTATTATATTTATATAATATAAAATATATAATTATTGTGTAAAAATAAATAGATACAAATATTTAAAATCTTTCTATAATAATGTAGACACCTAAATTTGATTATATTTATTTAATCAAATTAAGTTGTCTTTATCCTTGTAGCAGCATTGTATTATTAATTAAATGAGTCATTATTATTGTTGTCTTGATTTTTCTCAGCGCAATTGTTAAAATTTCATGTTGATCCAAATCCTTCTGTTGCGTGTACATTTGTTGGTGATCTGAAGTTCTCCATTCTTAAAAACTTTGTCATGGGAGTTTTGGTACCATTCTGGTTTTTCTCAAAGTTTAGTTTGATGTTGTTTATTTCTAATGAGAAATATTTAAAACTATTTTTTACTTTTAATACTCCTCAATCATTTATGGTTAAAATGGGTCATTTGAGGAAAAACAATTTAAAAAACCTAAAGTTATCTCCTCTCACTCAAAATGCTCAAAAATATCAACTTTCTAACCTCTTAAAGTGCTCAAAATTTGATAATGCACAACCACAAAGGGGTTCAAAATGCTAAAAATTTGAGCAAACAAAACCAAAAAAAAATTGAGTGCTCAGAACCCAAAAGGTTATGAATGCTCAAAAAGTGGACATTTCTAACTTCTTTAGTTACGAATGCTCAAGTTTTGAGCATTTATAACCTTCACTTTAAAAATAGGTTGCAACTGCTCATGAAGAAAGAGTGTAGAATCATAAACGGACATATGAAATATTTGGTCAAATGTCTCAAAGAAATGTGATCTCATGGGTGTTGTCAAATTGTTTCACCAGATGCAATGAACCAATTTGAAAGCATGTTTTAGTATGGGAGCTTTATATTAGGCATGGGTACCCATTGAGACATGAATTAAGGAACACTTTTTGTTAGGTATCACAGTTGGAAACGCTTTGGTAGACTTGCATGCCAAATGTGGTAGGATACTCAAGGCACGTGAACAATTTTACATTCTGCCTCAAAAATAAGTCATTTAATGCATATAGGAACAAGATGGATTTTGTAAAATTGTTTTAGAAACCTTAAATAAATGTAATTTGTAGTTGTAGAATCAAATGCCACAAATTTTTAATGTTTGTGTGAATTGATGAACTACAACTGATTGAATGTTTGAAGTCATTTGTTGATATTCAACCGACTTGCAGATGTGATGATAAACATTACCAGTTAATGTATTGTCATGGATGTCAACTTATTTGAGTATTATTATGGTGGAAAACATTTGTTATGTATTGAATATTTGGAACAAACAAAGCTTATGTGGTCATAAAATGATGAGTTGTGTATACACCGACAGACAATGAACACCGAGTAAAACACAATGTATGTCGAGCACAATGATAATCGAGCTAGGGATCATCGACACAACAAGGTATTGACCGAGCAAATTAAATCAAACCGAGGCCGACTAGAGTGTTGATCTAACAATTGATGATTTCGAGGTAAAAGATAAAGTTTGTTATTTGATCAAACGGTTATGAAAATTCAATGAAGATCAGACGACAAAGATTGAAACATATTTTTAACACAACTGTCGAGGATGGATCAAGCAGGAAAATGAACGATGGAGATTAAGCGACAAAATCTGAAGGGTGAAAATTAAATGAGACATAATGTCTATATAAGAGACATGAGATAATCGGGAACACAATTGAAGCGCACATGCGAAGTTTATGCATGACTGATCAAACATGTTAAAGACAGAACCGAGCGTTTTCTCCAGACATCACCGAGAAAACAAATGAAAGAGCATTATCGAGCAAAACAAGTGTGAAGTATGAGATGAACTGAAGTGAACAAATTGATCAGAGGTGTTATGTCCTTAACATAGATCTGAAAATCTGCAAAACAGAGTTGTGTTTGAATCAGATCATTACTATATCAGTTTAATGATTGCTACAAATAAATCTCTTAACCGAGTAGGACGGTGAAAGTATTTATTATGACATTCTAATGAATGTTGAGTGTTTTCTTGTTGACCCCATGGTGAATGCATGGTCAAGGGAGAACTATTAGTTTTAAATCATCTAACCAGGTCACATTTAACAGTGTGCATTGTAACCTTTAACAGGGTTGGCTTTTCACTAAGCTCACTTCAGAAGAGTGAAAATATTTTGGGTTGCCGGTCCCAGGTGGTTTTTCCCTTAGAAAAGTTTCCACATTAAAAATCTATGTGTCAATATGCATGAATGTTGTGGATTGTTATTTTGCTATACACTTTACTTTATTGACCTACTCGGTAATCACAATATTAGTTTATTAATATTCGATAAACACTATTGACTAAAGTTTGAGATTACAGAATACATTTCACCAAGTTGAATTATATGTTTGAATTTGTTTTTATATACATCTAAAGGAATTTGGGACTGTAGGATAATTGAGAGCTAACTGATTCTAACCGATTCACCCCCCCTAGTTATTCTAACCATTGGTATCAAAGCATACAAATCTTAGAAGAAATTTTTGAAAGACTTAAGCTAAAGATCACAAGATGTATAAGAGAGACACACCAAAGCTAAACAAGGATAACTTCTTGACATGGAAAAGCAGAATGAGACTATACCTATCAGGGACTGGAGACAACATTGTAGATTATCTGGATAATGAATTCATTCTACCTTCTGGACCTTTGATTATAAATTTGATGAAAGAAAAACATGAAAATAAATTTGTCATGGTGGAGATTGCTTCTTCACTTACTGATGCAAAATTTGAGGACATCAAGACATGTACAACTTCCAAGTAGATGTGGGATCAGCTTACACTAGTTTATGGAGGAGATACAAATGTACTAAGAGCTAAAGCTGAAAGTCTTCGAGGAAAGTTTGACGATATGAGAATGAAGGAAGGAGAGAACATAACACAATATAGTACCCGACTTAAGGAAGTTGTGAATGTTATTCAAGGATCTGGTGGAACTATTGATGAAGTCACTATTGTGAGTAAGATTCTTAGAACTCTATTACCTATTTTTTCTACAAGAGTCTCTGCAATACATTAAATGAGAGCAGCACGTACAAATAACATTACTGTTGATTCTCTTGTTGGAAGATTGATTTTTCTTTTGAGATGAATAACTTCAAGGTAATAGTATTGTACCATCTATGGAATCTGCATTTATGTCTACTTTCAAAATTGGTAAATCTAGTAGCAAACACATAATCAGAAATAATAGTGATAGTGATAGTGAGGACAAGGAACTTGATGAACTTAAAGCTTTAATGGTTAGAAGATTGCACAAAGGTAAGGAAGATATAAAGGTAAACTACCTTTGATATGTTTTAATTGTAAAGAGATTGGCCATTTTGCTGCAAGATGCCCTAATAGAAATAATGATGAAAGAAATGATAGATCTAATGATAGAAAGGATGACCGAGACTACAAAAGCAACTAACAGTATGACAGAAGAGATAACCAAGATTACAAGGACAAAGTTAAGAAAGTTTGTTACATTGCTAAAGATAGAGATAATGACAGTGGTTCTTACAGTGATGAAGATATTGAGACAGTGTTTGTAGCTTTGAAGGATGATTCAGATGAAGATGAAATGTATGTAGAAACAACACTTATTTCTAAAGTTAGTAAGCATGACATTTGGGTTATTGATAGTGGTTGTACACATCACATGACTGGAGATAAATGAAAATTTGAATTTCTTGAACATTATGATGGTGAATTTGTAAGAATGGGAAATGATACGCCTTGTCAAGTGAAAGAAAAATGTACTATTATGTTGAACAATCAAATCAAATGTGAAAATGCATATTGGGTAAAAGGAATTAATTACAATATGTTGAGTGCTTCACAGTTGAATAACATGGTTCACCAAGTTGCATTTGAAAATGGAAAATCTAGAATCTATGATGGAACAGGAAATTTGATCGGAACTGGTGAACAATCTAATGGTAACCTATTCTACCTTGACACTGCTGAAACTACTTGCTTATTGGAAAAGAATGAAGATATATGGTTATGGCATAAAAGACCTTGTAATGTAAACTTTGACAACATGGTTAAGATTAGTAAGAGAAGAAAAGTTAGAGGCTTACCAAGCTTATCTAAACCAGACCATGTAATGTGCAAAAATTGTCAAATGGGTAAGATGTCAAAATCTAGTTTCAAGAGAAAGAAATTTTCATCTAATGATATTTTGGAGTTAATTCATACAGACCTATGTGGACCAATGAGAACACAGAGCTATTATGGGGACATACATTTTATTTTATTTGTTGATAACTGTAACCACCTAGATTGGGTTTGGTCTGACCATAGACCCTATTTTCCCTAAGTGTGATCATACCCCCAATTATGTCCAGACAACTCTTCAGTCGATTGGCATAATTCATTCGAATCTGATTTAATCTCCTAAGTGATCTAATCACTAATTTACATTAATCACTTTAGCCAATCCAATCAAATCAATTCAATCCAATCAATTCAAATCATAACTTGGCTAAGGTAATTAATTTAAAAGGAATTAATTAAATCCTAATCATACTTCATCACTTGCAAAATCAATCCTCTAGCCTAATTGATTCAATTTGGCTGTAGTCCTAATTAATTATTACAAAGCAATCAAAAGCTTAAATAATTAATTAAATTCCTATTATTAAGTGAATATGTTATTACAACAATTCATTTCATTAATATTCCCTCAAACCTAACTAATCTCAAATGTCCAACCATGAGTTCAAACTCATCCCAACCCCTTCTCACATGCTAATTCTTCTTAATTAGCTAATTAACCCTAATTAGCTAATCCCCCCTCCACTCATTCTCTCTCCTCTCATCTCTATCTCCTTAATCACATCCCTTAAGCCTTAAACCTAATCCTAATCTACCCTTAAGCTTGTCACATTCCATTAGGGTGTGATTAGGAATTCAACCCTCCCCCTAAAGTCAAAGTTGTCAAGCTTGACCTTAAACCCTCACCTATGCTTCTTAAACCCTCACCCATACCTCATTAATGCTTTCATAAATGAAGCATTAACAACTCTTACATATTCCTTCCACCACTCCTCATTAATGAGTCTTACACTCTCATTAATGGCAGCCCTTCATTCTTGATTTTGGAAGCCCTTGCTTGGCCCTAAAATTCGAAGTATTTTATTGTATTGTTATAATGCTCCTAATTTTGAAGAGTTGAAGCATTGTTATGTTACTCATCTTCATATAGATTTATATTGCATCATAGCTTCTTTCTACTTTGTATTGTTATTATCTTCATTTCTAGAGCTAGGATGCATGTTTCTTATGATTTTGATCATATTTAGGCTTTATACTCTTTATTTGAATCTTCCATTCTTAGGTTGTATTTGTCACTGGAATATGCATAATCTGAGGGCTATTATGTCATTTTCCATACTCATCCTAGATAGGAAGCAATAGATCAATTTTGGTGATTGCTATGTTTGCTAAGCCCCTTGTTTTTACTTATGCAATGATCTGTTGAAGTGTTGTGTCTCTCTTAATAGGTACAAAAATCACACACACATCTCTTGCGCCCACTTTGGGGCAAGATTGCTTGAAATTTTACCAAATTTTTCTCTCTACCCTTGACATTTTCAAAATTTGCAGGTAGTTTATCTTTTCCGGGAGTAACTTATCATTTTCGGTCATTCTTTTATCGTTTCCAGGAGAAACTTATCATTTTCGGTAAATCTTTTATCATTTTTGGGAGTTTTATTATCGTCTGTCATTGTATTTCCAAAAGGTAAAATTTGGCCTTAAAATCATTTCTGGTAGCTTATTTTTCATTTTTGGTATGTGTTATCGTTTCACGTAAAATGAATATCATCCTGGGTGAATATTATCGTTTGGGGTCAATCTTTTATCATTTTTGGGTTGTATCATTTTGGGTCTCTGAAATATCGTTTGTCATCCAGGGGCAGGAATACAGAGTTTTGACATTGACAAATTTGATTTCTAACTTGCTAACGTGGTTGTTTTCGTGATTTTGATCCTATTTTTAGTAGCCTAACTTATGTTTGCAGATTTTTGTCAGACTAAAAGAGAGAAAAAGAAAAAGATACTAACTTGTGGTTTTACAGATTGTTGATCCCTTATCTTGACTTCTATTTTTTTTACGCTTTCAAAACTAATGATATTTTCTAATCTTCTACTAAACTGACTAGAGGAATATGCTCTTTTCCTTTTAAGGAAAATCTGAAACTCACAAATCAATTTATGAGTTGAAAGGAATTTGGAGAGAATTGAACAAGGAAACAAAACTAAATTTCTTTTGGATTAGTAACTGAACAATCAAAGCATTAAAATTTTGTGGCTCAATGAACAAGTTCAATCGTTTAATTCAATTTGGATCAATAATTGGACAAACAAAGCACTAAAAACTATGGTCAATTGAACAACACAAATTTACTTTCAAGTATTTTGTTTTCCCTAAAGTAGGAACATCTTAAATTGAGCACAACATTGCTTGAGGGAATGAACTGTTTGATTGACTCTGTTTTAGGAGAAAATGACATGGATTAGGAGAGTATGCTCTTCTTCTTCGGAAGAATCAGAAATCTAGACGTCCTACTCTCATCAATCCTTTGTATTCATATTTAACAGTAGAGGGCCTGCCAGTTGAGGAAAAAATCTCCCGGGAACGACCCAAGTGAGGACAGTTTTTACACCAACCCTTCCAACTCACTATAAATAATTGTTTCCTCGTAGGCCAAAGCCTCAGAAGACGAAATTGGTTTTTTTCATGGAATTTTGATATCATTCCTTAAACATGCTTGGGTATGTGTAGAGCGGAGCCGCTTGAATCTTGCTTGTGAGATTACACATATTTGAGTACTCATAGGGCTATATGCCTCAATTTTTCCTTGTGTAATTCTATGGGAGACGGTTTTGAATGGATTGCCCAAAAATAGACAACACTCAAACTGAAAGAATTCCTGATTCACCCCCGAAAGGGTGATAATCCTTGTGCAAGACAAAAAGTAATTACCCCAAGACACTCGTCATGTCGTGCCCTCACTTGCGTTTGGAGCCAGCTAATATAGCATCATGACTGGAGCCATTACGTGCTTGGTGATGGCTATATTCTGATTAGCATTTGAGTGTGTATCTAAGTCAACAAGCAAGGATTTTCATCCTCTACCTAGAAAATAGGGATAAGATGTGTGTCTGTTTCACCCTCCTAACAATGCAACAATGCCTAATGTAACTAAAAATCATTAAAAAGATAACACCTTCAAACAAGAAACAAAATTCAAACCTTGGTCTACATATGTTTTTCACTCACTAGAAAATATCAGAACACAATCTTCGATCAAAACAAAGGAAAGATGCAAACACACCCTATTATCAGACAAATTTGTACAAATTTCAAGACCGTATTGAATCATATCTAAGAAGAAAGCTCGCATCTGGTTAAGCAAAACGTCGCGTTCAGAGTGTCGCATCTAGGATAGAGTGCACATACATACTTGTTTCTCAGAAGAATTCAGTACTTTTGGATACCATTTTGGCTCTTTAGTCTGGTCCTATTGCTTTTGCTGGTCCATCTGTCACTGTTTCACAACTTGCTTATAAGTCTACCTTGCATGTCATTTTGGATTTTCACCATTGGTCCCGACTCGTGTGATCTTTACACTCAACAAAACAACTTGATTCCCAGCTCACTATTAGGTCACTCTAACACCCTCTGATGCTGGAATCAATCACTTTAAAACAACAAACCCAAATTCACACATTTGGGGACAATTCAGAAATCCTTTTGACACCATTCTAAGAATTTGATCAAGACAATCTTATGATGGCTGAAAACACATGGGATAGACCCTATGGTCTTAACAACAAGGAAGAAGAGATTCTCATTAAGACCCTATCTAAGAAAATGCAAGCTTTGAAATTTGAAATTCAAGACTTAAAAAAGAAGAAAAGGATACCTCATCAAGTGGGTCTTCACTAAGATCAATCTTTCCTCTTCTCTATGATCACAAGACACACATGTCTTCACATTCTTCAAAGGAGAAACCTCCTCATGGTAATCCTATCTTTGATCAAGAGATTATTTCACATGATCATGTCAATCCTATCTTTGATGAACGTCCTTATAATATTGAATCCAACATCTCTTTAGAGAGGTCAAGTGGATCTACATGTCCAAGGGATAGAACATTTACTCATTTGAGACAATCTTATATGACAATGCCGACAGATCTTTTTGAAAACAATCTCATCACATTGCCTCAAACCACCTCATGTGGAATGTCATTTATGAGTACCTACTGTGCCTATCATAAAAATAATGAGCATAAAACTCCACATTGCATGGAGTTAAAACAAAAATCCAAGATCTAATTGATGATGCCATAATCAAAGTTGAAGATACCAATCCCAAGCATGATCAAAATCATGAACCTATGTCTAGAAATGAGCTACATGCTACTTCTACTTCTTCCACTATTCTTCCATCTAAAAAATCTTTAAGGATATCCAAATATCCTCCATCACACAAAGATCCTAATGATTTTCATGATAACTATGTCTACCCTCAAGGGATGCCTTTAAAATAAATCCAAGCTAATCTATATCTTGCAACAAGTACATTCCATGCTCCTAAGATCAAAGACACTAATCTTTCATATACTTCAAAGCCTATTTTGGATAATTCCCCAGCAATCCTTCAAGAATCCCTCATGAAGATTAAAACTCCTATTTGTTCCTTTGGATTGAGTCCATGTCAAGAGGATAATAAAAAGAACAAAGAAACAAGTCTTACTAATGATCAAGATCAAGACATTATCCTATCCCCTCCAACATTTGACGAAGATCCCATATCCCTATAATCTGAAGATGATCCCCTTGTATCTTTTCATTTCCTTCAAAAATATATTCCTCCATCTCTGAAGCAAGATCTGGATATTGAAAATCCTATTGAAAAACAAGAGCAAGGTACTCTTCCTGAATTATACAAAGACCCTTGTCAAGATCAGCATGTTCCATCATATCCTTCATATAAACCTCCATATCCACCTCAAGAAACCATTATTCCTCCAAATCCCTTACATGACAATAAGTTGCCTCAAGCATCAAAGGTTTGGGTTAAAATGGATCCTATCAAAGTTACACATGAGCCTATGGGTATAAAGATGAATTTGAATCAAAATATCCTTGGCCAGGAAGCTCTCTCTAAAGATGTTGATACTCATTTCACACCTTATATTCCTCCATTTACATGCAAGAATCATCCTTCTCCATCTTCCAAATCTATCCTTGGTTCATATGTTCAAAAGCAGAAAGCTTCAAATCTTCCATCTATATTGGGTCCATATATCCCTCTATCCAATTACCCTATCTCCTATCAAGATCAATAGAAACATGCATATTTGAAACCTCCATATCAACACATATGTATGAACCATCCATATCGGTCTTATTCATCCACACATCCCAAGTCTTTTGGAAGTAATTTGGATGGCAAACAAAGAAATCAGAAATTCAAGAATCCACTTACATATGAAGACCACTATGTCCAATCTAATCGACATGTGAATACAAAGAAAAATGAAACATTCAAGAGACCACAAAGGTCCATGAAGAAGAATGTAATAGCAAAGAAAATATGGGTTCCTAAATCCATCATGGCAAAAGTATGTTCCAACACTGAGCAAAGAATAATATCAAAGAAAATATGGGTTCCTAAATCCATCATGGAAGAATTACGTTCTAAATCATCCAAAGGAAAAAGAAAATCAAAAGTTATGTGGATTCCCAAGTCTCTCTTAAAAGGCTTGAACAAAAAGGAAAAATCAGAATTGGCATCGAAGCTTCCAAAGGCTTCCACTTCATCTTCTCTCACACATTTACCATCTTCTAACTCTATTTTGGGTCCTCATGTCCCAAAATCCATTACCTTGAATACTTCCTCCATCTTAGGTCCTTGTGTACCAAGATCCCTACCCATTCATACATCAAAAACTCAATCCATACACTACCCTTCAAAGAGTGTGTTGATGTTGATCTTGTCACCTACTATCCTTCTATATTAAGTCCTTACATTCCTTCTTTTTCTCTCATACAGTCCATTGCATAAAATCTTGGCTTCCATCTTCCTTATTCTCCATTTCATCACTCTATCAACATCTTTGAGCATACTTTCAGTGTTCTTGGCCTATCATAGCATATCTTTCAAAAGAGCACTATCCCAAGAGAAAGATGCATAAGTTCCTCCTTGAAATCCAAAAAAGAAAAAAGAAAAAAAAAAGTGCCTCGGTGAAAACCTGGTAAACAGGCGTCTTGGTAGCAAAAGTAAAGAGAAAAAGATTCATCCTATGGTGAAAACCATTTCTTGTGGTGCCTTGGATAAGTACCTTGATGAAAACCTGGCAAACAGGCATTACGTGTAATTCCTCCTACTTGCACTCTTCACTTGGGGGCAAGTTCCTTCCATAACATCATATCCCTCATATCTTTCACCCATTTTTCGTCTAGTGATCTTGACAAGGTTGGGCCTATTCATGAACAAATTGTATATCTTACTCACTTGATCTTGTACGTTACTCGTAATTGTGATCTTGCTTAGCCCAAGTCCAAATTCACTACCCTCGCACTAATCCTACATCATCCTTTATCTTGATGGTACTATCCTATCAGTTTATCCCTTGATCTTGATCAAAAGGAAGAAAAAATAAAATAAAATGAAAAAACAAGTTCTACAAACTCTCTTGACATATCCACTCTTTTGGGACTACATGATATCGTACATACTTTTCATGACATTAGGTCATTATCCTATCTGGCATTTAGCACCGCTATATGATCCTACATTTCTATATTATTTTTCTTTAGCTTGGGTAATCTTGAGGAGACTCTCCTTGAGGGTGAAATTCACCCACTTCATCCGCTTTTGCCGACCCACTTCTGATCCATCAATCCATCTATAACAACCTACATCTTTCTAGACATTGGGGGCACACAAATGAGATCATGCTTGAGAATTTGTAATCTTTTACAAATCTTCTACACATTGGCAAACAGGCGTCACTCAAACTCTGTGCTCTATCTATCAACGCATTGCTGACACTAAACCTTCACGATTACACCTGTGTTGAGAGTTGACTTCATTTCCTTACGAATATCTTATCCTTGCTTGGGATTTGTCTACATTTTCATCTTAGGGAACACATCATTTTACACTAAGGGAATCTCAATGCTTGCACCAAACTATCACTTTCACAAAACAAGGATGGCACAAACATTGCACTAACCTGAACGGTGTTCCTATGACCCACCTAGGATTGCAAATAGGAACAAAGTTATACACATACATGGAACACATATTTGCTTGAATTCCAACTTTTTGATTGATTAATCTATACTACACTTGAAAAATGAATCAATAGTATTTCTGAATACTACCTAAACACAGTTTGATCTTGGTTTGATTATGACTCTTTTATGTTCCAATGATGTTTGCACTGGGGGCCTCTAAGCAGTTATGAATTTTATTTTATTGATTCACAATTGATAAATTTTATGTCTTTCGAGTTACTCCATGATGTCTATGCAAAGACAAAGAGTCGCAAGGACAGGGGGCATAACGTTTTCTTGGTTTTTCTACGTATAGTGATTGTTCCAAATGATCCTATACATTTTTCCTAACTTGGATGTTTATGGTAAGAGATGCCACCATGAATGGATAGTCGCATATATCTCGATCTTTGTTATGTGTAAACTATGGTGAGGTTGAAACAATTTCCTTGTCTGTTTTCTAAACTCAGATTCTCACTATGGTATACAAAGCATAATGTACCCAAGGATATGAATTTTCACGGTCATTGCGAGTCCAATATCTTTCCTTACACAAAATCTGATATAGTAAAAGGAAGGTGACTATCTTGTTGTCCTAGCTTCTTTGCCTTGATGCCTAAGTCTATTTCCAACATTCCAAATAAAAATAGTATTCATAGTTTCATGATATCAGTGGGTATTAATGATTGTTGTACTATCAGGTGGTATCCATTCCAAAAGTGCCCAATGATGATAAAATGTTCCAATATCTGCAAATCAGTGACAAGTCCCAAGAGTCTGCATATAGCTGCATTTAGAGATTGCATGATGCATTTTGAAAGAACAACACAAGGATTTGAGCTCAAACTCCTTTCTATTTTTAATTCATCTGAAATCCAAGCTATTTACATACCCATGCTTCCTGAAATCTCTGATCTATCAGGAACAAAATCAAACTCACCTTTTCAAACGTAATTAACTTGGTGCTCATGTGTTTATTCTTAACACACCCCCGTTTCTTCACTTCTTCTAATCCATTCTTACTTAATCTAACCATTCCATGAAAGTAATACATTCTTTCAATAGAGGGATTTCATTCTTTTTCCTTCAATTTCGTTCCCAAGGGGGCATGATCACACTATTATCAATCAAATTTTTGCTCGAAACAACATCAAAAATGACTTCATCATCAAACAAACTAGGGGCATGACATTTTTATTAACCAAGTCAGGATTGTTGGATAGAAAGATTTGGTCCTCATAAGCTAGAGTGTTTCCTCATTTTAAAATATTCTTACTAAGCTCCTGGCAGCTTCATACTGACTTTTGGACGACAACCAAGTTCAGAATCAATATTATCAATCTTTGGACGACAACCAAGTTCAGAATTGGTATCTTTAAGATCTTTTATTGATCTTTGGATGACAACCAAGTTCAAAATCAATACTGTCATTTTAGTTCAATCAAGTGTGAGACTGATCTCATTAGGCATTTCATTCGATCGTGAGCAAAATTCTCAATCTTTTTGAAGTCAACATCAAAAACTTTCTTTGAATCAATGCACTGCTTGCACATCAATTCAAAGAGGGGCAAATGTAACCACCTAGATTTGGTCTGATCTGACCATAGACCCTATTTTCCCTAAGTGTGATCATACCCCTAATTATGTCCAAACAACTCTTCAATCGGCTAGCATAATTCATTCGAATCAGATTTAATCTCCTAAGTGATCTAATCACTAATTTACATTAATCACTTTAGTCAATCCAATCAAATCAATTCAATCCAATCAATTCAAGTCATAACCTAGCTAAGGTAATTAATTTAAAGGGAATTAATGAAATCCTAATCATACCTCATCACTTGCAAAATCAATCCTCTAGCCTAATTGATTCAATTTGGCTATAGTCCTAATTAATTATTACAAAGCAATCAAAAGCTTAAATGATTAACTAAATTCCTATTATTAAGTGAATATGTTATTACAACAATTCATTTCATTAATATTCCCTCAAATCTAACCAATCTCAAATGTCCAACCATGAGTTCAAACTCATCCCAACCCCTTCTCACATGTTAATTCTTCTTAATTAGCTAATTAACCCTAATTAGCTAATCCCCCTCCACTCATTCTCTCTCCTCCC
>MU224242.1:1175708-1204352 GCA_018584345.1 Thuja plicata
CTAATTAACCCTAATTAGCTAATCCCCCTCCACTCATTCTCTCTCCTCCCATCTCTATCTCCTTAATCACATCCCTTAAGCCTTAAACCTAATCCTAAGCTACCCTTAAGCTTGTCACATTCCATTAGGGTGTGATTAGGAATTCAACCCTCCCCCTAAAGTCAAAGTTGTCAAGCTTGACCTTAAACCCTCACCCATGCTTCTTAAACACTCACTCATACCTCATTAATGCTTTCATAAATGAAGCATTAATGGCTCTTACATATTCCTTCCACCACTCCTCATTAATGAGTCTTACACTCTCATTAATGGCAGCCCTTCATTCTTGATTTTGGAAGCCCTTGCTTGGCCCTGAAATTGGAAGTCTTTTATTTTATTGTTGTAATGATCCTAATTTTGAAGAGTTGAAAGCATTGTTATGCTACTCATTTTCATATAGATTTATATTGCATCATAGCTTCTTTCTACTTTGTATTTTTATTATCTTCATTTCTAGAGTTAGGATGCATGTTTCTTAAGCATATTTCTTCTGATTTTGATCATATTTAGGATTTATACTCTTTCTTTGAATATTCCATTCTTAGGTTGTATTTGTCACTGGAATATGCATAATCTGAGGGCTATTATGTCATTTTTCATACTCATCCTAGATAGGAAGCAATAGATCGATTTTGGTGATTGTTATGTTTGCTAACCCCCTTGTTTTCACTAAAGCAATGATCTATTAAAGTGTTGTGTCTCTCTTAACAGGTACAAAAATTACACACAATAACTACTCTAGAATGATGGCTGTCATGTTCCTAAAAGAAAAATCTAAAGCATTTAAGTTGTTTAAGTGGTATAAAGCTAAAATGGAAAAAGAAATTGGTAGAGATCTGAAGTGATTGAGATTTGATAGAGGAGGTGAATTTATTTCTGATGAGTTCACTAACTTTTGTAATGAGTATGGAATCAAAAGACAAGTTTCTGCACCAAGGAAACCACAACATAACAAAATTGTTGAAAGAAGAAATAGATCAATTATAGATTGTGCTAGAACATTGATGATTGAAAATAATGTTGCACAAACATACTGGAGAGAAGCAATCAACACAGTTGTTTACACACTGAACTGAGTACAATTGAAGAAAGATTCAAACACAACACCTTATGAACTATGGTATGGTTATACACCTAATGTGAGCTATTTTAGAATATTTGGTAGTCGGTGTTATATTTTGAAAGATGATCAAAATTATAAATTTGATTCAAAAAGTGATGAAGGAATATTTCTTGGATATTCTACTAAGAGTAAAACTTACAAATGTTTGAACAAGACATCTAACAAAATCATTGAGAGTGCAAATGTGAAAGTAGATAAATTTGTTGAGCAAAAAGATGAGGATAACATGAAATAACTAGAAGATTACAGTAGATTTGTCTACATGGAAGAACTTGATACTATACCGTGCAACAAGGTAATGTCACTGGGCAACATGTAGCATAGACCGAGTATCAGGAGAATGATAAAATTGAAGATCTTGAACAAGAACACAATGAACCTATAGGGGAAGACAATGAAGAAGAAAGAACTAAACCTAAACTTGCTAGATATGTGAGGAGACGTCATCCGCAGAATAAAATTATTAGAGATAAAAGAGCAAGCATGATGACAAGAAGTAAGTTAAGAGATAATACTTGTTTAATTTGTGAATTTGAGCCTAAGAATGTTAGAGATGCATTAGAAAATAAAGAATGGATTAATTCTATGAATGAGGAAATTGAGCAGATATGGAAAATAAGACATGGATATTAGTACCAAGTACCAAGATTAGTTTGCAAAGGGTATGCACAAGAAGAAGGAATTGACTATGGAGAAACTTTTGCACCCACTGCTAGACTTGAAGGAGTGAGAATACTACTTGCATACACTTCATATAAAGGATTCAAGGTATATTAGATGGATGTCAAGTTTGCATTTTTGAATGGAATACTAGAAGAGGTATACATTGAACAACCTGAAGGATTTGTTGATCTTGATCAGACAAACAAGGTATGTAAGTTACACAAAGCTTTATATGGATTGAAACAAGCACCGAGACCATGGTATAAAAGATTACACTCTTATCTTATAAGTATTGGATTTATTAGAATAAGTGACAACAACAATTTGTATTTAAAATGAGGAAATAATAATGAGACCCTTATTGCTAAAATATTTGGTTTTGATTAAGGTAAATACAGGTTTTGAATGGTACCCAAAACAATTTACATATTAGAGCAAAATATAAACAACCACAACCCTTACAAACATCGAAATCCTGCTAAACATCGATAAGCAGGACCCTATTCAACCCTGGAAACCCAAAAAAAGGACCCAAAAAGCAACCAAAAAATAGTTACTAGCACAACTTCCAGGAAAACTACCAACACAAAACAAAAAGAGAAACTTCTAAATACTTTCAAAGGCTTTCTCAGCCTCTTTCTGCATATCTTCCATCATGTTGATGGAGTCTTTTAGGGCTTTCAGCTCCTTAGGAATCTTTGGAAGTTTCCTTTTAATGTCGCTTCTTGCTCTAGTTCCCGAGACTAAACTCCCAGCTTTATCATCCATTGTGAAAGTGGTATTCTCTAGCATGCTGCTCTCCAGATATGGATACAGTGCCTTAGATTAATCACAAATACTTTTAGTCCCTCATTGCTATGCTTTAGAATAATACTTATCATATGCCCATTGTCGCTGATTTTATATTTCACATCTTTCAGCTTCTCCTCCACCAGGGCAGTAATTGTGGTCGTAATCTCTTCATTCACATTGTTATTATTTACCTTCTTCCAAAGATATTTTTCCAGCTTATCCAACTTAGTTTTGAAGGGCTCTATAGCTTCTTCCATCTCCTTTAAGTGCTGCTTCATTTCATTCATATCCTTGTTTATCCACTCCTCCATGTTTGTGTAGACATCTAAAAATGTCCTTATATTAATTTAATTAATATTCCCATAACATTATAGTTAATTTTAATTAATTATATTTGTTATATTCTTCTATCTATTTAATTAATTATGATTCATTATTCATAGTACTTAAATCTTAATTTAAATATTATTCCCCCCTTTAATGTATTAAATCTTATTTATATACATTTCCCTCATTTATCCATTTTAAATAAATTTATAATTTATTTATTCGTCCACATGACCTAATTCTACTAAACCACAATTAATCTAAATTTAATTTGGATTAAACTAATTTGAACCTAGATCCTACCCTACCTCACATCACTCTCACTCAATAGACCTACCCACTAATTAACTAAGGTTAATTAGGCTAATTTCTTGATTCCTACACATATTAGTCCTAATTATTTGCTCACACATGTGTGAGCAAATTTATAAAAATTGACTTTTCAAAATAATCCTAATTTGGTGCCAACAAGGTTTCTTACAACCTTGATGACACTTACTTACACTTTCTAAAAGTGTTTTATTGGACAAAAACTTTTACACCTCTTACAAGATCCTTCACATGTGTACTTTAAGTACACTTTGACCCATCAAATCACAAGTTGCTCACACATGTGTGAGAAAACTTGGCCTCTTGCATGGCTTATGTGTCTCTCATGTGGCACCTATGTGGATGCCACATGTGCTCCACCTCATCCAAGCCCTCTTATTCCTTCCAAAAATCTATAAATAGAGGTCATTGCCAAGAGAAAATCATCTTTATTTTATGCATTATTATCATGGTAGTTTAGCTTTAGAATTCTTAAGTTCATGTCTATGTTTTATGCTCTTAGTTCATTTTGAGAATCTAGATATTACATCTTAGGTTTAATGGAATGAATCTAATCTATTAGCTTAGATCTTTCATATCATCTTAGCATTAGTGTTTGCATTTTCATCAATGGTGAAAGCTTGAGACAAGTTCCTTATACTTGTTCTTGAGTTATTAGCTAATCATTTTCATGCATTTCAAGTGGGATTTTAATATTGTGTTGGGAGAGCACACCCACGTACTTCTCTAAGAGCAAATCAACAAGGCATTGGGTACCCTTGTTCAGCTCAGTATGGAATTCTTTATTTTAGAGTATGTTTAGACATGTTAGTATGTTTTATTGATTTATATCTCTAATATTTGCATGTCTGAGCGTACTCCCAACAGGTAGGTTTATAGCACATACATTTTGGCACGCCCGATGGGAGCCACTTCCCTTAATTTTCCATTTTCTAACAATTTTTGCATTTTTATCGTAATTCTAAAAAATTCTTACGCAGAGCCGTCTCTGCTCTAATTTGGCCGTACGCGTTTTCAGACTGTCATGTGCGCAGATCCGCCTTCTACGCAGGCAAACAACCGTCTCCGCCTGTCCAAATACAGACTTAGTTAAAACTTGTTTTAAAATGTTTTCTACTAATTTTTGAATTTTTTTAACTCTTGGGTTTCTGACAAAGAGTCAATTTTAAAGAGTTAAATGTTGTCCAAATTAGTAAAAACTAAATATTTTTGTTTACGAGGTCTTTTTGTCAAATGACTGTCTGTGTTTGGCCATCTACGCAGGTTATCTACTGTCTCCATGGATTTTCGTCTGTGCACTGAAACTTATGTCTGCAAATTTTTAGCTTTTCAGACAGGTAATAGTTTCCTTTTTTATAGATTGTCGTCTGCATTCTGACTTTACCATCTGCACTCTGACTTTGTCGTCTATGCATATTTTATTTAATTCAGTATTGTTTAGCAAATTTTAGGGTTATTAATCTTTTTCAAGGTTTTGCAGCACCGTTTTCGAAGACAGACATCAAAACTACTGACTTTTTGTGCTTGTAGGACAATTGGAAAAGATTAAATTCAAAAACTACTCACATTTGTTTTGTAGGTTGCCTTGAAAGAATTCAACCAAACAATCATGTTTTTTTTAACATAGTCATTTATTTAGGCACCTAGATTTAATTAGGAGATTTTATTTGTGTGATTCAAAATAAACATTAGGGTAGTATGCTCTCTTACTTTTTTGGAAGATCAAAAACCTAGACATGTTTATTTTGTGTTAAACAAATAAGTCTTTTTGGAAAGAACAAGTGTTTGGCGTATTTGGGAGAAAACGACACTGGGTAGGAGAGTATGCTCTTTTCTCCTTGAAGAAAAATTAGAAATCTAGACCCCTTTCATCGCCAATCCATGTTTTCAAGTTGATCCTTTAGTTGGGCCTGCCGGTTGAGAAAAAAATCTCCCAAGAATGACCCACATGAGAACGAGGTGTAAGCCACACCACTCCAACTCACATTAATCAAATTTACTCCTTGGGGTTAAAGCCTCAGGAGTCGATTAACATTTGAGCTTATAATCGACTCTCGTCTAACATAAGTGCGACCTTGCAGTCTCAATCATGTTTATGTGACCACTTTTGTCAAGACACTCTATGGGGCTATACGCCTGAATCATGCTTGCGCAAACATAGAGGATACAATCGAACAAAGACCCTTACTAAGAACTCTAGGCATAGAAGCTACCCGATTCACCTCCGAACAGTGATTTATTATAGTGCAAGGGGAGGGAAGATTCTCCCCCCAAGATTTCCATCATACGTCTCCCAGGGTATTATGTTGTGAAAGAGATCTTCGTAACACAACAACAATACCTAGATAAAGGCAAAAACATAGGCGCCCTTTTGGGGGTGACACTGCTGTGTGAGCCAAAGGACTACCAAGCAATGAGCCTATAATATTTCATGCAAAGTCAATTCCTTAAGGTAGATACTGTTTGTATTATCTTCGTTATGTTAAACCACATGAAAACATAAGTGGCTTGAAATAGTCACTTGAACATACACAAATGAAATATCAAAATTCCCCTAAGTCACACTTACTTGCATCTCTCAAGGTTGCTTTGTCCCTTGTTGGATTATTTTCAAGACACATACTGGTTATTTTTTGGTTTGAGTATGCTGAAATTGGTTCTTGCCATTGAACAAATCTACTAAAGATTAAACTGAAATCGAAAATTTCTCCAAAACTTCAAGATACTATCCTAAATACAGACTATCATCTCCGCTCTAGAGTTGACGTCTGCACAGATCGTCATCTACGCATATCGTCGGCTGCGTTTGAGACTGTCGTCTCTACTTGAAAATAGTGAGCTTCAAAATCTGTCAAAATCTTTGAAATTTGGCCCTCTGTGGGATATTGAAACCAATCATCCTGAAACATTTAGTCACTCAGTCAAAATCAGATTTTTCTCCATATGACATGACCGGTTCCAAGAAACACAAGAAGATTAAGCTTCCAACACCTCCAATTTATCGAGAACAAAAAGAGACTACTCACAAATCCAAAGAATATCAACACATTTCCCTGTCCATCAAGCAAGAAATCAAATACTGCGAGAAAATTGATAAGATCATGTACAACAACAAAATTTACAATTTCATGGCCAAATATCCTATTAATCATGCTTTTGTCACCCTTGAGCAATACGATTAAACAAGCCTCTTATTCCTAAAATGAACTCTTCAATTCTTCCATCATCATCAACCATCATTCCTCCTTTTGGAGCATTAGATCAAACCTCTTTACTTCAAATCAAATCAAAGTCAATTCGATCCCTTTTAGGTTGAAATACCTTAATAAAAAGTATTACAGACCTTCATCTTCAAACAAATACAACATTGCTTGTAGATCATTAGTCCGTCTCAAGTAATTTAAATCCATTAGTGATATCCCATTTTGCTTGAGATCACAAGTTTATCTTCAAGTAGGAAAGATATCACTTAATCCTTTGTATTTGTATCATTACAAGGTCTTGTTATGCCTAGGTTTTGTTCTAAAAACCTTTAAATCAAAATCAATCATCAATCAATCCAATCAAATCAAGATAAAATCAAATCAAATCTTTGCTTCATTCCCTTACATCTCTCGATCTTACATCTTCTTGTCTTCCATTATTCTAAGTCTGTCATTGTATGGTAGTCACTCGATCCCAAGCTAGAAACATGAGGTGTGCAACACTCAACAATGCTACCTACGAGGAGAATCCTTTTGCCCATCAATTATTTCAAGGCACTGCAGTACTAGCTCAGGAAGTTCCCGAAGAAACTGAGTTAGTGGAACAAGAAGAAATACCTACACAAGTGAACGATTTCCTTAACAATCCATATAACTTAGAAATGGTTGAAATGGCCATTAGTCAAAACAACGGTGAGATCTTCTTGAATCTTATTCAAAATGGCATTACAGTGCCCGCCGACTTTGATGAATTGCTCCTTACCCAAAACATCACCAAAGCCGCTGCTGCTACCACAACCATGGCTTCCAATTAAAATGCTACATCATCACGTGATACTGGTAAAGGAGTTGTTAATGAACCTTCCACATCAATACCTACATCAACACTTGTATCAATAAATAGATCATCGGTCTAATTGACACAAGAATAAATTCAACATATCCTAAGCATTTTTCCAAACATTACTATGCACAATAGCACTCACGCGACAATGGATACCACTCAAGGAGAAAGCGCCAATGTAAAAAATATAGGAAATACTTCCATGCCTTTGCCTACATCATCTATGTTTCAAACAATGAGCGTGAAGACATTCACAACCAATACATCTAGAGCTTATCAATATATACCCCCTCCTATAGTTGGTATGACCTCCACAGGGTTTTCATTTGCACAATTTGGAGGAGGAGGAGATTATGTGCTACCATTTACTCCACATAATTCTCTAGATTTATCCCAACAAGTTAATAAAATCAAAAATCTTGTGCATGGTTTACAAAATGGGGGCAAAAAGGAGTTTTATTTTGAAGAGATTTGTCCCTATCCATTTGACAAGTCCATCACAATGCAACCATTCCCCCCAAACTTTGAGATGCCTAAATTTGATAAATACAAAGGTGAAACATGTCCTCTACAACATCTCAAAGAATTTTACATCGCATATCAAGAAGTTGCATATAATGAAAATTACCTAAAAAGACTCTTCACTAGGAGTCTTGGAGGTGCAACTTTGGAATGGTTCATGGCCCTTCCTTATGGATCAATCTCTACTTTCTCTGATCTCGCAGAGAAGTTTGTTGGACAATATTCGTATAATGCTGAGCATCAAGCAAAACTCAGCGATTTGTGTAATACTAAATAAAAGAGTGGAGAAACCTTTGCTAGTTTCTTACAACGATGGAGACATATTGCAAATCGCATGCCATGAAAAATACCTGATAGTCACTTAATTGACATCTTCACAAAGAATTTGATCTCCGAGATGTCTTTCCAAATGAAAATGGATTCACCTGACACCTTTGAATCCCCTGTCAAGAAGGGAAAAGACATTGAAGATGACATTTTGCAAAGAGGTAGCATCAAACATTATACTCCTTCCAACAACGATAAACTGAAATTCTAGAGTAAAAATAAAGGAGTTGGCAATGATGGAGTGACTAATACCAAGCATGTTCAAACTGTTCAAGCGTCCAACAATAATAATCAAAACAATCGCAATAATAATCAGAATCGCAACAACAATCAAAATCAGAATCAGAACAATCAAAATCAGAACTAGTATCAAAACAACAATCAGAATAACAATCAACAACAATCGTTCAACCAATCATATTTTTTCCCTCATAACAACAAAAAAAACAACGATAATAACAACAATCGGCAACAATGACAATTTACAACATTAGCAGAACCCCTAGACGTGATCTTTAAACAACTTGTGGATCAAGGAATGATAATCTATCCAAACATGTGGCCTTTCAATGAAAATCAACCCAAACCCGGTTGGTATAGAGATAATGAATATTGTGATTATCATTGCATCAAGGGAAATGATACCAAGAAATGCATGAAGCTCAGAAAATTTGTGCAAGGCATCATTGAAGATGGAAAAATTGAAGTTGAAGGCCAGAATGCCTCATCATCAAATGCAAAACTTAAAGTTTACAATCAGCCCTTTCCACCGCACAATCAAAACAATGCATCCAATGCAATCCCATATGATTACTCTACCAATACTATCACAGGCAATGATCAAACATGTGGGAGTCTAGAAGAAAATGATATCTTTGGGTTTGATGCTTTTTGTGGCCGCATTGAAGAATCTGACACACCTATTAACACCATAATCCTCATAGCTGCTAATTATAATGCTACCACACGCAGACCCAAAGTCACTGTCCAAGCTGCTGATTAAACTTCTACATATGCAAATCCACTAGCTGCACCATCTACTACTGCTTGGCCTACCTCATGCTACGACCTATTGGCCCAGTTAGGAAAGATTCCTGCACAAATATTCATTCTAGAACTCTTGCGTACCTCGCCAATTCACAAAGAAATCCTTTTAGATGCTCTGAATGAATCCTGTGTTCCTGAAAATATCAACGCTACCCAATTACAAGCCATGATTGGGAACTTAGCCACACAAGAGCATCTTGTTTTTATTGACAAAGACTTATGTGGTCCTAACCTTCATCATTATAAATCCCTCCATATTGAAGCCAAAATCTAATCCACTCAAATCAAATGAGTCCTTATAGATGGTGGATCTGGCCTAAATTTGTGCACATTGAAAATGATTCATAACATCGGTCTTTCCAAGGACCTATTGGATGTAGACAAGAGAATCACAATAAAAGCCTATGATGATAGAGAATGAGAAAGAAAAGGTTTGATCACACTACTTTACAAGTGGGCCCAACCTTAATTGAAAATGTTTTCCACGTGCTGGATCTGGATTTGCCATACAACATCTTGCTGGGATGACCCTGGATACACACTATCAAAGGTGTACCCTCTACTTAACATCAATGCCTCAATTTCCCACATCATGGTAGAGAAATCATGATTCTCAGAGATCCTAAGCCCTTTCAATACTGCAAGAGACTGGAAGGCAAACAATCCAATTACTGTCCATTGAATGAGTTTGGCCGACATTTCAACAAAGAAACCTCTATTCTGAGCACTTCCTCAGTTCTAGAAAAGACATCTAAAACACAACCTGATCAATCCAAAGGAAAGGAAAAGGTTACTGAAGATAAAGCCTCTGAATCTAAAACAAAGACCACCTTTACAGATTAGGGCATGGGAGAATATAAATTTGAAAGTGCTATGTGCATCAAACAGATCCCTTTGTCCCCAAAGTCCTATAGGAGACCATAACCATTATCTCCCTCTAAAGACAAAGAGCTCATGCATTACAAAGCAACCTTTTTTGAACATTGGGGGTCCTTATCAGATGAGCACATGGAATACAATGCCCTTGATTGGATCTACAACGATGGAGAAGAAAAACTTGTGACATTCCCTAATGGAAAGTATGTCAAGGCCACCCCCATTGTTGAAAGCATGGGATATCATGGTACTGGCCTTGGCACTAATGAAACTGGTAAGAAGAATATTGTCACAACAAAGCCTTATCCTCGAGGACATGGATTGGGTTCCACATAAACTAAGACTAATTTTTCCAAATTGTTTAGCCGCCTCGGATTCAAACACTGAAGAAGAGTTTTTTGAAATCCCTTTCCAATATGTCGAAGATGACCTTGATGATATTACCCATGTCTTCACTATCACCCAAGCCAACCTTTCATCCCCTCGCCTTCCCCTCATAAACCCTGAACTAATTGATTGGGATAATCAAGATTCACCACCAGCTTTGGACATTTGTGATTCAGATGAGGCAGTTTTGGCTCTCTTTGGACTAAAGAATCCCTGAGAGTACGAACATCAGATCCAATATAGTGAGAAATTCTACTTCAGTAGCCAAGTCAATTCTCTTAGTAGCAAAAATGACAATAAAAATGAAAATAAAAAAAAATAAAAATACAAAAACATCCCTTGGTGAAAACCTCTCGCAGGCACCTTCGGATGAATAAAAAGATAAAATAAAGGATGCATCCTCTAGTGAAAACCTCTCTGAGGCACTAGAGGAGGGAGAAGCTAACCTTAAATTCATATCAAAAGAACCAGAGATATCTTCTATGATTATTGAAGACACTATACTGATCAATCTAGGGACAGAAGCAGATCCACACATCACTTACATTGAAGTCTCTCTCAGTGATCAAGAAAAGAAAGATATGACGACATTCCTTCAGAAAAATAAAATCAACTTTGCTTGGACCTACAAGGACATGCCTGGGCTAGATACAGACCTTGTCATGCACCATATTTTTGTGGATCCCAATGTGAAACCTGTTAAACAAAAACTCCGCAAGATGCATCCGCAAGTCACACTAGTAGTAAAAGTAGAGCTTCAAAAGATGCTAGATGCTGAAGTAATAAGACCGAGAGACTATCCTGAATGGGTCTCCAATATTGTACCAGTAGGAAAAACTACTGGGGGCATTCACATTTTCACTAACTTCAGAGACCTAAACCTTTCATGTCCTAAGGATGATTTTCCACTCCCAAATATTGACATTATAGTGGATTTGACTGCTAGACATGAGATTTTGTCTCTCATGGATGGATCCTTCAGTTACAATCAGATTAGGATAGCACTAGAAGATCAACATAAGACTGCCTTCACAACACCTTGGGGTACCTTTTGTTATCAGGTGATGCCCTTTGGCCTTAAGAACGTTGGTACCACATATCAGAGAGCAATGACAACCATCTTCCACGATCTCCTGCATGTGATCATGGAAGACTATGTGGATAATATTTTGGGTAAGTCCAAGACACGAGAATCACATATTCCTATCCTCACTAGCATTTTTGAGCGATTGGAAAAGTATAAGCTTCAGCTAAATCCTAAGAAGTGTGTCTTTGGAGTACAATCTGGAAAGCTGCTGGGATACATTGTGTCACAGCGTGGAATAGAAGTTAACCCAAAGAAAGTAAAATCCATCCTAGAGATACCACCTCCAAAAACATTGAAATAGTTTTGCAGCTTACAAGGAAAACTATAGTCCATCAAGATATTCATGTCATAGCTGGAAGATAAGGTGCATCCATTCTCTCATCTCACACGCAAGAATATCAAATTCCAATGGGATTGTTTATGTCAAAATTCATTTGAGAAACTTAAAGGATATCTCTCTAATCCACCTATGCTAGTACCACCTGTTGTTGGCCACCTTCTGATTTTGTACATATCAGCTATAGAGGTTGCGTTGGGAGCCCTTTTGGCATAATTAGATGACACTGGAAAAGAATGAGCAATCTATTATCTCAACAAGACACTTGTTGGTTATGAGCTGAACTATTCCCTCGTTGAGAAATTATGTTTAGTTGTCATCTTCTACACACAAAAACTATGAAATTATATGCTCAATCATAAGATTCACCTTGTTGCCAAAATTGATCCACTCAAATATCTCCTGTCACATGTTTCTCTTATTGGTCGAACAACGAAATGGGTTATGATCCTTAGCAAATTTGACATTATTTATGTGGATCGAAAAGCTATCAAAGGACAAGTTATTGCAGATCAGTTAGCTAAAGCACCTGTCAACGGTAAACATCCACTAATCATAGATTTTCCAAATGAATCAGTCCTTAATCTTGCCCTGAGTACCCCACAAAAACTTTATTTTGATGGATCCTTTACTCAGAAAGGATCAGGGGCAGGAATATTGTTTGTTACACCAAAAGGAGATCTCATCCCTAAGTCTTATAAATTAAAATTTCCTTGTACAAACAATATTGCAGAATATGAAGGCCTTATACTTGGAATCTGCTAGGCCATACAATGGAAGATTCTCAGTTGGTTGGTATTAGGTGATTCACAATTGGTTATCAAACAAGTTATGGATGAATATAAAACAAAGGATGATAAGTTGCTTCCCTATCATCGTACAGTCGAGGACCACAAACAACATTTCACTGAATTGGTATTCCAAAAAATCCCCCGCACAAACAAGAAAGTAGCTGACGCCATGGATGCTATAGGGTCCCTGATCACCATGCTAGAACACAGTACATGGTGCGAGTTTCTTGTTGAGAATCTTACGGTCCCTGCCTGTGACAAACCAAATTCTGAAATGGTGTGTGAAATTGCTGATCCTAACTCCCCGTGGTACCAAGAAGTATACTCCTACCTTCACGATGGATATACCCCACTTTCCTTAACCCCCAATCAATGTAAAACCTTCATTCGCTGCACTTCCTGTTACACAATCCTTGGTGACACCCTTTTTCGAAAGCATTTCGATCAAACTCTTTTAAGGTGTCTGAATTCTAATGAAGCACAAATGTCCTTGGAGGAAGTACATCAAGGAATCTGTGGGGCTCACTCCAGTGGACTCACTTTGGCTAAGAAGTTGTTATGCACTAGATATTACTAGCCTACTATGGAACATGATGCTTACAAATATGTGAAGAAATTGTGCCTTGTCAGCAGCACGACAATTTGATACACACTACATCCCAATCCCTCCAACCCACCATCACCCCTTGGCCTTTTTCCTACTGGGGTCTTGACCTTGTTGGCCAGATTTTCCCTAATTCTTCCAATGGCCACAAATACATCCTTTCTGCCACCGAGTACTTTACCAAGTGGTTCAAAGTTGTTCCTCTCACTTACACCATTGGAAAACAGATCTCAAAGTTCATTTTGAACTATCTTATCTATCTCTATGGCATTCCTCAGGACATCATTGCTGATAATGGAGGACATTTCAAAAACAAGGATGTCACAGAGCTATGTAGAAAATTCAGCATTATCCGCCATAATTCTTCCAAGTACTTCCCACAAGGCAATGGTTAAGCATAGGCTACAAATAAAACCATTCTTAAAATCCTCAAGAAAATAGTCGATGAAGCTGGCCGTGATTGGCACCTTCACCTCAATCCCACCATTTGGGCCTACTGCACCTACATTCGAACCCCCACTAGAGCCACCCCTTTTCCCTTGTTTACGGTATTGAGGCTATTCTACCCATCAAAATTGAGCTCCCTTCTCTCATAATTTCTCTCAAGAATTTTGTTGTCCGAAGAAGAATACCGAGTTGCTCACTTGCAAGAGCTTGAACTCCTTGATGAGAGACGCCACAATGTCCTAAACCACCTGCACATGTATTAAAATCTCCTCTGCCTCCAATTCAACAAAAGGATTAAACCTCATTTTGAGGTTGGTGATCTTGTCCTACAACACAATATGAAGAACCTCCAGAACCATGACAAGAAAGGAAAGTTTGAACCTAATTGGTTGGGGCCCTTCATAATCACAACAAAGTATGGATTCAACATTTATCAAATTGCTTCACCAGAGGGAGATCCGATCCCTGATCTTATAAATATTATACATCTCAAGCGCTTCTATGCTTGATCCTTCAGCAGTCTGTTGTACAACAGAAAACTATCAAAATCCAAAAAAAAAAAAAAAGTAGAAAATAAAAAAATATTCAAAAAAGCAAACAAAATCAAAAAATTCAAAAAAGCATAAAAAATATAAAAGCTTGCACAAAGTATCAAAAAAACAAAAAAGAGAAAGAGAAATAAAATTGTCCATCTGTGAAAACCACTTCAGTGGCGCAATGGATAAGTACCATGGTGAAAACCTATTTCAGGCACCATGTGTAGTCAGATCCAACATTTGTTTCCACCATCTTTCATACAACCTTCATCACCTTCCATAATAACTTCACTACCCATATCTGTGCATGTAGTCTCCTGATCGCTTTCCACTTTCGCAATAAAATCGCATTCCCGCCCAACTGAGCTTACCCAATCAACACTAAGCTTTAGTCTAGACATAGTGACCACAAACATTTCCAACAAATCAGCAGACAAATTGACTTTCCTAGTTTCATTCTTTTCATAAGCATTTGCCATCAAATTCTCATTTCTATCAATCAATCTTTTGCCCATTAGGATGCATCCTTTCAATGTCAGCTATTCTATCAATTCTCACATCAAATCTATTCATGGAAAGAACTTTTGGACTGAATGACCGCTTGGTCAAGATGCCTTTTTGTTGATTTTATCTTGTGTTTCAATGTTTCCTTCTTGTGACAGCCTCGATATTTCATATCTTGGTTTGTTATGGTGAGTATATGTTGAAATACGTGTCATTTGTGGTATGATATGCTTGTCATAGATTGTTAGTGCATTTATATTTGATGTTCAGTTATGAATATGTATGCCTCACTAGGGGCAGGATTCATGCATCACAAATCCCTAAAAATATCTGTATGTATTGTGTCTCCTCATGAGTAACATTTCGTAGGTCTCATCATACCTGATATCTCGCATTCTTGTTCCTAGCAACCTATTTGTCTGAGTCTTGTCCATGAAAAAGAACCACGTCACTTGTGTTTTCTAGCACATGGTGCATAACTCCTTTTGCAAAATCAAACTAGGGTGTGCTCTCCAACATTAACATGGTATAAATCCCACTGTCATCATGTAGTTAGGATTGCATTTTAGCTAGGTCATATTGCACTTTGCATTTTTCTCTTGGCAAGGCTTCTGTTTATTTCCCCTATCCAACTACCTAAGTGATTCTATTATACCTATTTGATACACACAAAAACAGTGTCCTCATATATCCCATTTTGCATTACATTCATCTAGTTGTTGCATTCACTCATTAGATTAACTTGTTAATCATTTCATTAATCATTAATCATTAATCATTATAGTTGCATTGTTAATCCATTCATTACTCATTAATCATTATAGTTACATTACATCCATCATTATAGTTCCATTCATTAATTATCCATTACATTACTCATTATAGTTACATTGTTAATCTGTTAAGACCATTCATTTTAGTACACATTTACACATTATTCATATATATCACATTGCATCATTACACATAATGTACATCCATCTATAAGCATTTCACATATAACATTAATATGCATCTCATCCCTACATCACAAATAGGCTAGCATAATCATATAAATTCATCTCATCCTGCATGTCAGTCTTAAACATCATATATATAAAATCATAACACATCATATCCATCCTGCATAAACATCACATAAAATCATGTCATAACACAAAATAGATCACCATCATCAAAGTCCATGTATATATAGAGAGTCCATCATACGTCAGTGTCTCATAATGTCATACAAAAAGGTGTATCAAAAATAGTCTGAAAGAATCATCATGGTGGTTGTAATGGCCCCACACCCCTGCTAGCACAGGGTGGCAACCCCACTGATCCTTGGGAATCCTGACCTGTACTCTGGGATGTAGGCCTCTCTGAATACGGTGGATCCTGCTCTGCCTCCAGCACGACTCTATGATATAAGGTCATGTAATACACGACATCATGTCCCCTCCTGCCGACCTCCCTCTATGCTACAAATGCATCTACTAGCACTTGTCCCAAACCTGCAGCTGTGCCTGCCTGGCAAGCTATATCTCGCTCTGCCCTGTAGCCCTCTTCCTGTATCCACACAACATCTCGTTGCACTGTCAAAATTTTTATCTGTGCTAACATGGCTTCCAGTTCCTCTCTTGCACCCTCCTCCTGTCCCCCCATCCCAAACTCTCCACTGTCCACCCAGGCCTATAGCAGGTATAATGCCCTTTGTGCACCATCCCCATGAGCTATCTCTAACACTAATGCCCCTGTACTCTAGCTAACTCTCTCTATAGGTTTCTCGTCGTTGCCTGAGAGGTGGCCAACAGTCCTTGTAGTCTCAGAACCTTTGACTGTGAACTACTCTCAGTCACCTGAGATATAGCCAATAAACCCTGTACCCTCTACAACTCTATCTATAGATTGTCCCGCTCCACCACTATAGTATCATGAACCTCCTAGGCTACATGCCTTGCTTGTGGCCCCTATAGCCCCTATCCCTGTCCTTGTGGCCCTTGTGGCCCCTATACATGTGGCCCCTATCTCTGTATATCTGGGACCACTAGTGGCTGCCTCACTACAGGTATCTCCACCTATCCCCATCGCTTTTGATCTGCTACTCTCGGCCAGACTCTCCTACCCACAGCCCCTCCTCCATCTCCCCCCTCCTCATCACCATCATCACCATCCTATCCTCCTCCGTCCTCTCCCTGCCCAGGCTGCTCATCTGCTTGTACTACCCCAGGAACTGTCAATCTGATCGGCCTGTGAGCCGCCCACCACTATGCATATGCTGGGATGACTTTGACATCATACAGAGACTCTCGCACTCTGATCCATGCCACTCCCTCCATACCCATCCATGATCCCCAAGCTCCCCGTAAGTCAAACCCAAGCCCCCAGATGCTGCCTACCTCCCGAGTCACCACAGGATGAGGGAATCCATCTGGCACGACCTCCTGCACCTGTCCCATCTATCTCCGTACCCTGGAAAACATGTACCTAACTATCATATAGGACGTATGTCCTATCAATCAACAATCGATTTGCACAAATCTCAAATAATAAGAATCATAGTGATAGCCCTCTACGTATGCATATCCATCCTACTGTGGGACCTGATGGCCCCATGTCTCACACCCTACATAGGGTGCCCACTAAATATCCCCCATCTCATCTAATCTCCTCCACCAATATCCAACCGAGTTTGTAGACTCATAGCTAATTGGTGAATTGTATCTACATGCAAATGGCTCATAAGCATGTCTGTTCTCATGTGTATGAATCATGCATATGACAACTATATGCTCCCAGACCCATACGAGTAACAAAGTACATCCCGGTCCTAGTGCCCTACCCTTACGGTAGGCGCACATGTGCAGATCATAATATAACTGACCAAGTGTAGTGTAAGCCTAGAAGTACAGTTGTCCATCCTCCACCATGCTGCTTAATACCCATGCCCAGCCAATAGGGAATCCCTTCCCTGCATGATCTGACATCATCTGCCCCCTACCAATCTTGCCAAATAAAGTGCTACCCATCACAACCGTGGCCGTGCCGCCATAGCCCCCACCCACAATATCCACTATCATGTCATTAGAATACATGTTTACCTCCACCCAAAGGCCATCTCCATGTATGGCTCTTACCCCTTGAAATAGTACTCAGGTATCAGCCCCCAAATCGGCACTCTGTAAATCTTTCACACATTGTGTAGAGTAATAGTAGCTTCCCATGTGGGGAAGTGAAAGCTTGAGGTGGTACTATGCCACCTTTCAATCAATGCTGACATAAGCGCATTATGCACTCTCAAATGAGGCCATAGGTGCACATGCTCTAACCCACACAAGGTAACTAAACCCCACTCCTTTGTCGTCAGCTCCTGCTCCAGCACCATCGTCACTGGATAGCACTCCCTTGCCCATAAGGTAATCGTATCCTCTTGCATCCACCCAATACCCATGTTAGATCTCAAATAACACTATTTCTTGATATGGGGCATCCAAAAATGCCCCCTAATCCCTTCTCTCCCCTTTTCTTCTATTCCCAGGTTAATCGGCGGAGACGCTGGTTTACCCACGCAGACGAAGGTTCTTCGTAGTCGCCGATCTGCGAAGATGACGATTTAGGTCATCACCTTTTTGTTGCCCAGATGGTGAACCTGCTTTGTCATCTTCACTCCCCTTCTGCCCTCCCCCTGCCCTCACAAATGGTGATCATGCAATCACTGTCTGCGCAGACGATGATCGCTGGTCAGCCGTCTGCGAAGACGACGAACTGTCGATCGTCGTTTGCGCTAACGACGGTCAGGCGACCGTCATCTCCATTATGGGCAAGTTTTGATCACATTTTGAGTGCCATAAATGCAATTTTAAATTTTAAATGCATAAATGATTCAGAGGTCTTCGACTACTCACCAGTGGTCCTACGTCTGTAGGCCGCTAGTGTGTCCTGACTCGCTCCCCAAGCTGTGCACGCTCCTGAATCACCGCCATCTCTTCTCTCTTCTTTCATCTTTTTGCTCTCTGTGAATGAAAATGACTTCTCTTTGGGCCCTGGAGGGCTATTTATATCCCCTTGGGACCCATTTCTTCCATCCTTCTCCCCATTTTTCCTCCTTTTCTTTTGGACACGCCATGCAATTAGTTTTCTTTCCCCCTTTTCCTACCTTTTTTGAGAAATTTTTATTAATTTTTATTATTTTTTCCTATTATTTTCTCGAGGGGGCACACTCCTCTACCCTTGTTGCCTTAGGTTTTCCTGACCTTTCTAGGGCATCTTATTTTCTTTTCTTTGACGCGACGCCACTTTCAACGCCGCATCAAAGAGGGGCAAAATGTGGACGTCTAAAAACGTCCTTATATTAATTTAATTAATTATTTTTGTTATATTCTTCTATGTATTTAATTAATTAATTTAATTTAATATGATTCATTATTCATAGTATTTAAATCTTAATTTAAATATTATTCCCCCTTTAATGTATTAAATCTTATTTATATACATTTCCCTCTTTTATCCTTTTTAAATAAATTTATAATTTATTTATTCCTCCACATGACTTAATTCTACTAAACCACAATTAATCTAAATTTAATTTGAATTAAACTAATTTGAACCTAGATCCTACCCTACCTCACATCACTCTCACCAAATAGACCTACTCACTAATTAACTAAGGTTAATTAGGCTAATTTATTGATTCCTACACATATTAGTCCTAATTATTTGCTCACACATGTGTGAGCAAATTTTTAAAAATTGACTTTTCAAAATGTAGACGTCCAAAAATATTAATATTATTATTAATATTATTTTCCCTCTTATTCCTCTAACTATTTAATTTAATCAATTAAATAGTTTCATAGTTGGTATTTATCAATGATCAAATACTATTCCAATGTGTTTCATTTAAATATATTTTGTCTCACAAAATTCCCCTTTTTAATAAATTTATATTTATTAAAATCCCTCCATATCCCTAATTCTTCTAAATTATGATTTATTCAAATTTAATTTGAATTATAATCTAAACCCTAGCTAGGAACCTATTAATCCAACCTAGAGACCTACCCTAAGCCTACCCTATTCCTACTCTACTCCCATCACCTCATTTCCTAAACATATATCCCTACCTAACTGTCTTGTGGTTATACTTAAAGGGTGATTCATAACCTTTTTAAGGCTAATGGAATGCTCACCCACATGTGGAAATTTTCCCCAAAATGGGCACCCATTCCTCTTTAAGGCTATTAATTCCTTTGTCCCCCCACTTGGAATTCTTGAGCCACTAAATATTAAATGCTATATTTGACTCAAATTTAGCCATCCCTTTAAGCCTATGTGTCCCTTATGTGGCTCTTATGTGGATGCCACATAGATGCCACATCATCCAAGCCCCCCTCTTCTCTTCCAAAATTCTATAAATAGAGGCCTTCTCCTTTTCATTTTTCATCTCTCAATTTGCATTGTTATCATGCTATTTTAATGTTAGGAGTTCATTTCTAGTTTCTCATGCTTTTATGTTTAAATCACATAGAAATTACATGCTAGGCTTCTTTTGGCTAAAATGAATCATACTTCCTTCTTGCTTTGCATTTCAAGATCATAGTAGCTTAATCATTTGAGAAATTTGAGACTAGTTGTTCCATACTAGTTCTTGAATCCTTCTCTCATCCAATCTTGCATTCATGACTTGCATTGCATTGGGGATCTACTCCATTTGTGTTTGAGAGAGCACATGCACAATCATCCAAAAGAGCAAATCAAAACAAGTAGTAATAGGGTGCAATTTACTTGTTTTTGGCTCAGTCTGATGTTAGGATGGAGTCTTGTTGGTTTCTTGTTCATTCTATGATTTATATGTGCTAATCCACTAATATTTTATGTTTGAACTTGCTCCCAATAGGTTGAAGATTTCATCATACACATTCTGGCACGCCCGGTGGGACCCATGTCCCTAAATTTTGGTCTTTTTTTTCTTTCAAATTTCGCCAAGCACGTGGATTAGCATCTACATTTTACACAGAGGCATCTGCGCAAACGTCATTTTTATCTGTACTACCATTCAACATCTGCGTTGAACCAGCGTCTGTGACCGGAAATGATGTCTCCGCCTGACACTATTAATTTTTTATTTTCCAAGCATAGCTGTTCATTTATCAGGATCTCTTTGTCCTTCCCACTGCTTTTGAGTATTTTAGCATTCTATTTTTTAGCAGATATCGATTTTACAAGCAGTTATAATGTTAAAATTTTACTAGGGGAATGAACCTTGATAACTTCTTAAAAGAACACTAGCTTTTAAATGTTTGGATTACCTCAAATGGCTAAATTTGACCAAATTAAAGACTAAGAAAGAGGAAAAAGTAACACTTTTTGTTGTGTTTTTGTAAACTTGCAGGTATAGCAGTGTCTGCAAAAATGTTGATTCAGGTTTCACCGTCTACGAAAATGCAGTTTAGAAAATCATTGATTGGCGTCTATGTTTCACGAATCGGTGTCTCCGACTGGTATAACAGATTTTCTATTTTTTTGTGTTTTCTGGCTTGTTTTCCCTGCATTCTGTCGTTCTTGAGAAAAACACAGAACCAACGTCTGCGCCCTGCATCAGCATCTGCGCTCTGTCAGACTATTTTTGATCTTTTGCTAACAATTGTTAAGTAGTTTTTGTGTTTTCAACGCTTGTCAAAGGCTAAAATTGAAATTACTAACCAATTGTCTTACAACACCGCTTGCCAAAGACAAGTTCAAAAGACTACTCACGTTTGTCTTGCATGTTGCCTTACTCCAAAATCGACCAAACGATCGTGTTTGCTTTTATTTTTCTTAGGCACCTAGCATAATTAGGGAGATTTTATTGTCTAAGTCAAAGCAAGTGTTAGGGGATTATGCTCTCTTCCCTTTTGGAAAGATAAAAAACCTAGACACACTTGCTTTGTGTTAAACAACTAAATCTTTTGGGAAAGAACAAACTTGTCTTGCGTGTTTGGGAGAAAATGACATTGGGTAGGAGAGTATGCTCTTTTCCCCTTGTGAAAAATAAAAAATCTAGACCCCTCTTGTCGCCAATCCATGCTTTTCAAATTAATCCTTTAGATGGGCCTGCCGATCGAGGAAAAAATCTCCTGGGAACAACCCACGTGAGAACGAGGTGTAAGCCACACCACTCTAACTCACGTTAATCAAATTTACTCTTTGGGGTTAAAGCCTCAGGATTTGATTGACATCTGAGCTTATACTCGACTCTCATCTAACTTAAGTGCGGCCTCACAGTCTAAATCACATTACGTGACCACTTTTGTCAAGACGCTCTATGGGGCTATACGCCTGAATCATGCTTGCGCGAACATAGAGGATACAATCAAATGGAGAACCTTATTAAACACTCTAGGCATAGAAGCTACCCAATTCACCTCCAAACTATGATTTATTATAGTGTGAGAGGAGGGAAGAATCTCCCCCCAAGATCCCCATCATATGTGTCCCAAGGTATTGTGTTGCAAAAGAGATCTTCGTAACATGACAACAATACCTAGAAAAAGGCAAAAACACGGGCAACCTTTCAGGGGTGACACTGTTGTGTGAGATGAAGGACTACCAAGCAATGGGTCTATAATATTTTATTAGAAGCCAATTTTCTAGGTAGATTTGTGCTTGAAGTGCTTGCAAAACATTGACAAATCTGAAACATGAACAAAATATCCAACAAATGAAATTTTGTCACTTGCTTGTATCCTTCAAGGTTGCTTTGTCCCTTATCAGATTATTTTTAGACCCATGCATGTTATTTTCTGATTGGTTTGTGTTGAAATTGGTTCTTGCCATAGAACAAAATCTATTAAAAACCAGACAGAAATCAAGCCTTTGCTAGACCATCAAAACAACGTCCTTTTGCAAATTATCGTGAGCTCCAATCTTCAAAATTTTATCTTTTGCAAAAAACTTCCCAATTGCTCATCCCAAATCAAATCTTTTTATAGGACATGACCGATTCAAAGAAGCATAAGAAGGTAAAAAATTTGTTACCACCTGTGAAAAGAGAACAAAAGAATACAACCCGAGAAGCTAACAAGTACCAACACATTATTGATTCCGTCCAACAAGAAATTCATAAATGAAAACAATTTGAAAAAGTGATATACAACAACAAAGTTGCTCACTTTATGGGAAAATATCATCTAAATGTTGCTTTTGTCATATTTGAGCAATATGACTAGCTGGTCCACCACAACAAACACACATTCCTCCTCTTCTTAAGCTCATTTAGCTTGCATTTTTAGAACCTCCCTTAGGTTGTCATCTTTAGAAACACATCACACACTCATCCCAGCGTAATCCTGCATTAATCCAAATCAATCCTAATCAGCCTAGAGTCATCTTAATAATCATCCAAAGCATCCTTGATCACATCCTTCACTTGTTATTGCATCCCCTTTTGAGTTTCTTAGAACCTGCATCTTAATCCAACCCCCATCCTTGAGTGTCCTTAAACTAAGCATTGTTTAGGATAATCCCCTGTCTTTTGCAACCTCATCACCTTGATCAAAAGGTTGGTTTGCGTTGACAAAGAATCCCATCCACCGAAGACCACAAGTCTATATTAGGTAGACAATTGCATCCACTTGATCTCACACTAGGGAAAGCAACCCTTAATCCTTGCATACATAAAGTTATCCTTAATCCGTAGGAGCATATTCATCATCCTAGATGCATCCTAATCCTAGCATCATCATCCTTACCTTCCAAAGAACATAATTGAATTTCATCTTGCATCTCATATCCCCTTAGGGTAGTCATTTCATGCCACCTATCACACAAGCTACTAAGAAGAGGAAGAACATGGACCCCAATCTTGCCACTAGTTCATCCAATCCTATGATTGACAATACTAACGCCATGGTTACTTATGCACCTAAGCCCAATGAATAAATTGAACACATCTGGGTAGATAGTAATGAGACTCCTACCATGAGTACCATAGAAACATTTATAAATCATCTAGGACATGTCCACATGGTGAACGCCATGAGTGGATGTAACAACAATCAGGTACTCCTAGACATTCAACAACAAGGACTTCAACTCCCACCTTGGATTATACCCACACTTGTCACATGACCTATGGCACCTCCAGGGGAACGTTATCCTCCCACTAGAAATGAAGTTTGTGATACACTTCAGGGAGCTCTACAAGTGGGAACTCTTATTGTGCAAGTAGTCCAACCTTCCATCCCACCCTCCATCATGCACATGACACCTTCATCTACCTCGGGAGCCCCACCTCTTGACCCAATATCAGTAGCACAAACAATACCCCCTATCATCACACAAGCACCTCTTCCATCCATGACCGCTCCAATTTTGCAAACATTCCCAACATTTGTGGCATAATTTCCACCACCACTAGTCAGTACACAACAAACCACCATTCCACCCTTCCCTACTCAACCCATTCAAAGTGCAAAAACCAGTTCACAACATCAAAGCATCCAAGTCTCCATGCCTATTCCACCTTTCTTTACCACAGGCATGCCACCTACGAACGCTTATAACCAACCCTTATTTCCACAAGGATCCACTTTCCCCACTCCACTAGCAACGCAATCGCAACGTGTGCCAACAGTTTTGCCTCAAATGCAAACCAATCCAAATCCTCTCATGCAACAACCATCTACTAATCCCTTCATCACGCCCCAAATACCCATCCAACAACAACAACCAATCCAGCAACAACAACAACCAATCCACCACCAACAACAACCAATCCAGCAACAACAACAACCAATCCAGTAATAGAAGCAACCAATCCAGTAATAGAAGCAACCAATCCAACAATAGCAAAAACCTATTCAACAACACCAATCCATCCAGCAACCATCCCAACAACACCAACCGCAGCAACAAATTACCAACCCATTCACATCCCAAGCACAACAACAACAAATTAACCCCTTCATAGCTGCGTAATCCACCCTTCAAATTGCACAACAACTACAACCACAAATGCAGGGGGAAAATCCCTTCATGGGACAACCACTGCAACAATTTGCTAATCCTTTCATCCAACCCATGCAACAATAACAAACTCATTCTGCCAGCTACCTAGCCATGCCATCTTGCACTGCATCACAAACCATTCCACCTTTACAACAATTCAGTGTTACCACCGAGGTTAATCCACCACACAATACCTATCCTCCACCCTTTGCAGGTGCACAACAGGCTCATCCCACCTATCTAATGCCTCAGCAAATACAAGCATACTTCTAGCAGTTGCAACAACCTTATCAAGTGCCCCCACCTCCTCCACTGCAATATTCCCCTCAGCCGCAACTTCCACAACAACAGCCCATGTACACTGACCAACAACCATCATATCAAACACCATAGTATCCCCCATAGAATCCTCCATATTTTCCATTTGATCTGTATTAGGTTCAAGGAACACATGCAATCATAGTTACTAATCCTCCCCCACAAATCAATCATGAATGGGAGCAAATGAAGAATGCTCTCAAAGAGCTAAAAGTAGGGACTGAAGCTAAAACATTCAAATTTGATGAAGTGTGTCCTTACCCATTTGATCGATCTATCACTGCAATATGCTTCCCTAAGCACTTTGAACCACCCAAGTTTGATAAATATTGGGGGAAGGGAGATCCTATGAGACACGTGAAAGAATTCTACATGGCCTGCCAAGAAGTGGCCTATAGCGATAATTTCCTCATGAGACTATTTCCCAAAAGCTTAGGAGGGACCGCTCTTGAGTCGTTCTACAAAATCCTCTGAGGCATAGTCTCTACTTTCGCTGAACTATCTAAAAAGTTTGTGGCCCAATATGCACATAACGTCGAAAATAAACTCACTCCTTAACCTATGCAATTCCAAACAAAAGGGAGGAGAGAGCTTGACCGATTACCTTCAGCGTTGGCAAGGGATTACTACAAGGTTGTCCTATCAACCCCCTAAGCAACATCTTATCAAAATATTCATTAACAACCTCCATCCCAAGCTCTCCTATCACATGTGCATGAATTGTATACAAACTTATCACGATATCAGAATCAAAGGCATGGACCTTGAGCAAGGCCTCGTAGAAGATGGTGCCATCAAGCACTACAAAGAATCCCAGCCTAAAAAACATAACAATGATCAATCACGGTACTGGAACAAGAACAAGAACACGATAATGGATGGAGCCACTGACACCAAACAAGTTCAGGTTGTGGTAGTCATTCCTAATACACCCAATCAAACCTATCAACAAGAACCACCAGTATATCTGCAACCTCCTCCCATGTATCAACACCCTATTCATACGTATCACCAACCAACGTACCAAAAAAACACATGCCCTCAAGGCGTGACTATCTATCCCCCTCCAGGGACATCATATCAACACAACTACCAAGGTCTTATGAACCAGACAAATGCTATATCAGTCCCACATGGACAATAAAGGCCTCGCACTTCAAATGCGCCACAACACACATTTACCCCTTTGGGTGAACCCATAGATGTCATCTTCTGCAAGCTGGTCCAAGCTAACCAAGTCGTGTACCCAAAAATGCAGCCATTTGATGACTCAACACCTAAGCTAGCTTGGTATAAAGACAAAAAGTACTGTGATTACCATCGAGTTAAGGGACACACCACCCTCAAATGCATGAAGCTAAAACACTATATTCAGGATCTCATTAACCACAAGGAGATCAAAGTGGACTCTCCTTCCCAACCATCGCCAAATGCAGGCCTTAAAATCTATCAAAATGCATTTCCTGAACACACCTCAGGTAAAGGCCTAGGCAATCCTACTCAATCCTTTGATTAGGGGAAGGGTAAGCAAGGAGAAAATACTGACAGAAAAGATTATACAAATGCATATATCAACTACGATAATCTCATTGGCTACATATCCCAAGTCCAGTCTTCTGTCAATGTCATCCATGTTAAGGGTGTCGATAACCAATGCGCAATCACCACTCGTAGAGGCAGAATAATAGTTGCAGGTGCCAGTACCGCTCCATCTGCTGGTACTCAATACAACATTTTGGAACACCTAGGGAGTACTCCTGCCCAAATTTCCATCTCAGATCTCCTCCGCACCTCACCCACCTATCAAGAGATCCTTAATAAAGTCTTGAAAGAATCCCGTGTTCCTAACGACATCAACCTCACTAAATTCCAAAACCTTGTCGGACACCTATCTACATCTTGTGGGGTCTCCTTTAAACCAACAGACATACCCTCAGAAGAACCCGATCATAATCTTCCACTTTTTAATACTGTCACGGTTAAAGATTTTGCCATCAAACGGGTCATGATAGATAATGGTTCGGCCCTAAATCTGTGTACTCTAAAATTCATAAAACAATTGGGTTGCATTGAAGCAGATATAACAAATGAGGTCATAACAATCAAAGCCTATGATAATCTAGAGTGTACTTCTGAAGGAACCATATCATTGCCCATCCAAGTGGACCCCGTTATCTAGGATACACTATGTCATGTTGTTGATCTTGACCTTCCCTTCGACATCCTCCTTGGATGCCCATGGATTCATTCTATGCAAGTTGTCCCCTTCACCTACCATCAGTGCATCAAATTCCCATATAATGGCACTGAGATCACCATTCACATAGATCCCAAGCCCTTTGCATACTGCAATGCATTGGAAACTTCCTTCCCACATTCCAATCACTGTCCCGGGATCAACATTGGCACCTTTATCGCCAGTTCATCTCAAACCCATTCAGACCCAGAAATAATCCTCTTTTCCACCCTTTCCTTAGTCAAGATCAATAAAAAAGGTTGTGGTGAGTACAATTTATCTGATGCCTTCATAGTTGGAGCATTGCCAATTGATCCACACACTCAAGGCTGCCAACCTCATCTAAGCAAGATAGAACCGAAGACAACCAGGGCGCTATAATTCATTCCTACCACTTTTTATCTCAAAGGGTACTTTGAATGGCTAGGAAATGACACCAAACATAAACCAATGGCTCTATAAGGATCCACCACCCAAGGACACAAGTTCCCTCAATTACTTCGAAGGTAAGTACCCTATGACTCACAAGTTGGTGACAGAAAAATAAAACTACCAAGGAGGTGGCCTTGGTTATGAAGAGAAAGGAATGAAAGATCCTACTATACCTACCCGACGAAAAAAGCACCTAGGCCTTGGCATGGACTCTAACATGAATGAGGGAACCAATGAAAACATCTATGTATCTTATCCTTCCCTGGGCGAAATCACTGACATCAAAGATATCCTGGAAGAGAAAGTTGTGAGAGCCTATGATGATGTCTTTGATGATGAAACCTTCTTGGAAAATTCTATCCTACACCATCTTTCCATTCTCTTCATTGACCTCCCCCTCCGCTATCCTGAACTCATAGACTGGGACCAACCAAGTGTTGTGCACATTGACGAGTTCCAAAGCGAGGAAGCGCTCCTAAGTTTTATGGGAGCAATTGAACAGAGAAATGACTGGGGGCAAGACTGAGCATATGTCTATAAACTGGGCCCAAAGGCATACTTTGGGGAAGAGGAGAACTTCAGCCGCAAAATGAAACAAAAAACAAAAATAAAAAAGAGAAAAATCGATCCCCTAGAGAAAACCCCTCTGGGGCGCTATTTGATCACAAAATAGTAAAAAAAAACTAGTTCTTGATACCTTCTCTCATCCAATCTTGCATTCATGACTTGCATTGCATTGGGGATCTACTCCATTTATATTGCATTGCATAACATGTGGAAATTCTCTCCAAAATGGGCACCCATTCCTCTTTAAGGCTATTAATTCCTTTGTCCCCCCACTTGGAATTCTTGAGCCACTAAATATTAAATGCTATATTTGACTCAAATTTAGCCATCCCTTCA